>JAHZND010001182.1:0-15457 GCA_027744115.1 Acrocyrtus sp. NNG-2020
TCCAAGAGGGGGTGACCCCCCTTCAGGCGTTAGCTACTTTATGGATGTTCCCTATATTACGTTCAGTCTAGTAGTGCAAAATTTATTAATTTTTCTCTCAGGAATTAATATTGCATAAAAGGGCCAGAAGGCTGTTAATAATATTTTTTTTCTTTCATGCTGTGTAAATGCGACTCTCTTTCAAAGGCTCTCAAGCAGCCCCAGGGAAGAATTTTTTTTATTTGTGTATCAAAATACAATTTTGCGTTTGCGTTTGCCTGAGATCATAAGTATCTAGTTTCTCATTTTGCATGTATTTATTCCGCAAGTCTCCTGTCACTTTTTAAAAATAATTGGCAGAAAGTTATACATTTTTTTCGCTGTAATAAAAGTGCTGATGCTGCTAATTGATAGCATTTTGTTGGTGTTTGGCAAGACTTCCCTTCATGTAAATGATTTTTTCCTCTGGAGGAATTGGCTCTAGTGGCCGCTTCCCACTCCAGCTTTTCCATGTACTTTGCCACACAAAATTACAATTTTTTCTCGGATGTAGATTTTTTTTGTTCTCTGTTCAGTTGGCTGCGCACGAAGTTATGCCAGCGTTTAACAAGGACGATAAGCCTAAAAGCATACATCAATAAATAGTCGACGGCGATTTACTCCAGGCGATTTAGCGTTAAGTGAGGGAAGTCATCTTTACATACTGGAATTTTTCTAGTGGCAAGAAATCGATATAGCGTTTAAGGGTAAAAGTGTAGTAAGTTTACTGCCAGAGCATGCCTCCGAGGAAAAGTAAGCTAAAAAAAAGCGGAGAGAAAACGCTTAAGCATGTACTCTCAGCTATTACAACTGTAATTTGACGGGTAATAGAGTTATGTAGAGTAATCGAAGACGAAGATCACCCATCACCTTTCTTTCCTTGATTCGGGAAAGTGAACTTTGTAATCAATAACAGAAAAAAATGTGCCAATAATAAAAACGGTTTATTAGGCGGAGTCCTAGTCAAACTTGTTACTTTGAGTTATCAATCAATTTGTGCAAAAAAATTATAATGGATGTAGCGTGAAAGAGACTAACTCCATTATATTTAGCGACGTGTGCGGCAGTCTTAGTAGTGGCGCTACTGCAGATGGTAGCTCCTTCTACAACTGAGGCACTGAAAGTGCAAATGTCAGCGTGCAGAAGCATGTCCGGGTCAGATATGAGACGATTAGCAGAGAGCACAGTGCAACATAGCTAGCCAGCTAGCAAATATATTTTTCTGCTGTTTACTTACGGGAATTCATGACTGGCTAGGGAAAGTCAGGATGGGAGCAGAGCAGATAGAATGCAAGCAGATATTTTTGTTCCTGGCGGCCCACCAGTATTGCAAGATAATAATCGTTAAATAATAAACGTAAACCAGTGAGAATAAAAAACAAACGCAATAATATTCTTTATCTGCTCAGGTTGCGCCACACAAGCCGAGAAAAAAAAGCTGGGTGGTCAGTCCTATTTAATGACTTTATCTCCGCCTATCTCTGTCACATTTCTGGTGTCCTGGCACTTAATTTTTCGACAGCTGAGTAAAAGGTGGTTGGAAGCGAGCCGAAAAAGAGCGCCGCGTATTTGAATAGGATCTGGCTCTGCTCAGAAATGCCTTTTTGATGAGTGCTCGCAAATGTAAAACAAAATATGATTACACATTCGTTTCAATTTCAATGATGGGAAATCCTACAGGCACTAAATAAGATAGGGCACGGAATATCATTGCAAAAGGGCTGTCTCGGATGTCAGTGTGTGGTAATGCTATCTCCGCGCTGCTTTCTCCTCTAACAAAGAGAAAGGCCTTGTACTGAATATTATTAATTCCGGGAACCTGAAAGGTGGTAAAGCCAACCACTCATTTTCCCTTAAGCAGTGCACTTATTTACTATGATGCAATTACACCAAAATCAAAATTAGGTCATACACCATTGGAAATGAGGTAAACTGGTTAAAAAATACTTTTTTTTAAAAAAAAACTTAAAAAACGGATAAGTGATTTACATAGCTTTGATATAATTTTGGAAAATTCGTTTGACATTTCCATTAAGTTGGAAGAGCATGACGGAATGGGCGCTTAAATCTGTTTGCAGAGCAATTTGTGCTTGAGTGCGCTGTAGCTGAAGTTGCTCTTTTTCAATTTACTGTCAGAGTAGCCAAAGTAGGTACTTAGTGCAGCCTGCACTGCGATAACGGATATAAGTGCACATTTTTTTTTGTTATTCCAGGATAATGGAAACAGTTTAGCTCATGCAAGTGTAATGACTAAATATGTAAAATGAATGGGCGGAGTAGTCCCCCCAATCCCTTTTCTGTGAAAAAGGGTTTCTAGGAAAATGGAAAACGAGCTGTGCATCACTTATCAGCGTCAGCAACTCCAACTCCTCTCCATTATGAGTCATAGGCATTATGTCGCCGTATGATGTCTCTTTTGTTCATTTTCTGTGACACCCTCGTCACCAGTGTACGCTCAAGTATTTAGTACTTTGCATGGTCTCAGAATGAGTGTGCAGGGAAGAGTGTAAAAAACTGCTGCCAGCTCAGAAAGAACTTTTTGTCACATAATAAAAGTCAGTCAAGCTGAGTCATCATCATCATCAGTAGCATCATCATCTGGAAAAGTGTTCCATGAAATTCTATTTACAAGAGTAAACAAGATAAGACGAAAATTGGAGAAAATGTTGTGTATTTTAAAAAGCAATTTGGAAAGTAGAGAGAAACGGAATGATTCCCATTCCTAACTTCTCACTATCCCTCATCACTTTAACGGAGTTTGTCAAAGTTGCCATCCTCCCCGTCCTCCTCCATTATACCACTTTTCCGTACTGATGTTGATCCGATTTATGATGCCACTTTATAGCCATAAAATTGAGCGTTTATCTAGTCCCTTATAGTTTTGCATAAAAGCACGGACTACAAAGATACGTACTATTTTTTTTCATTGAGAAGGAGTGGAGAAAGCTCGTGTGCTTACACAGCTCTCAATTCTTGATGATGCCTGAAGTGGAACTATGTGCTTGTCTTGGAAGAAAGTAAGTAAGAGTAAGTAAAAAATGGAGGCAAGGTATAGGAGCATGACTGAAGACATTTTTCCCTTCAGACTTTTTTTTTCTTGCGTGTGTCATAAGCGTGTTTAGACTGGAGCTCTTTCATCATCATGGGAAAAGGTTTTGACGAAGGACGAAGGCTGCGAAAAGTAAAGCAATAAACACGGCAATACAAACACATGCCTTTTTCCCTTTCCTCCCTTTTCCCGTCTTTACCCCAAAAAATATAAATTTCAGCAAAAAAAATCTTGGCTCTGGGAAGTGCTGGAATACTCCAGCACTCCCCATTCAACTTTCACCGTTGCTGATCTAGACTTCTGTGCAACGGTAAGTGTGTGTGTGTAGAGAAATAAAGGGAAAGCCATTCTTTTAAAAAGAAGACGCATCGCAATAGGCTGCTGACGGGTACAACAACGGGATCGCAACTTCCCCAGGAAGAAGTGAATTCTGGTACAGCTGGTTCTGGTTCTGGTTCTCCCCAGATATGATATTTTCTGCGTGTGCCTGGAAAATGGTCTGATTGTATTACTACTTACTTTTACCAACTTTCGGAATGAGAGGAAAGAGGGTTGGCTCTTTGGCTCTGGCTCCGCGATACACTTCTCCACGCCACTCACTCCGCAACTGACTCCAGCACATTACGCTCCTCAAAAACGGGAAGAAAAATCTCTGCGCACCAAAAAAATCCTTTTTTATCAACAGTCCCGGACAGCTTCACAGAACCTACCTAGATCTCTATTTACATCGGAACGTGAAACGTTGAAAGAAAAGAAAGCTCCTATCCTCAAAAACGGGAAGAAAAATCTCTGCGCACCAAAAAAAATCCTTTTTTTATCAACAGTCCCGGACAGCTTCACAGAACCTACCTAGATCTCTATTTACATCGGAACGTGAAACGTTGAAAGAAAAGAAAGCTCCTGAAAAGTAATATTTTTTAGTTACTTCCCCACTCACTCTAAAAAGGAATAAAATAAAAAAAAACATATTTTCTCCTATTTAAAAGAAAGACGCTATCTTCCCATCTCCCATTTTTTTCGCAACCTCGTGCGAAACAGCAACCAAAAAAAAAACGTTTGAGGTGAACCTCACCAAAAACAGTGATTTAATGTAGGTACGTGAGCTCTTCGGAAGTGTGTACCTGTGCAACTTAATTATTTTAGCAGTGGTTTCGGCTTCTCTCTCTAAATTTGTTTAATTCTAGTGAGTCACAGCCACATCCAAAAAGTAAGGAGAAACCATTTTAAAAAATAAACTGAACTAAACCATAAAGAAAATCTCTTTTTGGAGCTATTCCAATGTTTACTTGGAACATTAATCCTCCTTTTTTTCCAGTGAGCGAATAAAAAGTGTCTAACCGAAGAATAAACAAATACAGAGGATGTGAATGTGTGCTAGTGTGATGTGACTGTCTTTCTCTTTCTCGGACGAAAAAAAGAAGAAAAAAAAATCACACACAGAAAAAAAATATATTTTTCATGTGTAGCCCATGCACAACTCTAGTAAAATAGGTATGTTCTGTGGCTTGTGACTGTGACTATGAAAAACTTTAGTGAAATCCGTATACCCTGCCCAAGGGAGACATATTTTGAATTAGTAAATTTTTTTTTGCCTTTTCCTTGCAAAAAGTGTAACGTGTAGCGTTCTCTTACTCACTGCTACATTATCAGCACTTCATCACTCATGTAATACAGGATAACTGTTTTTAGGTTGTCAAGTAAAATGTACTAAAAGATAATGCATTGGGGTATACCTACACATGTATCATCATCAGTCATGTGAGCGGAGCAGCTCTCATCAAATCCAATTTCCCCAAGATGAAGTTGCAATCTCGAAATTCTGAATAGGAAACTAGGTCAAAAAATATTTTTTGTAGTTACATTAGCACCTTTTGTGTATTTACAAAGGGATCCAGTTCACTACATTTTATGATTTGGTGAGTGGCACGCCAGTAAAAAATATAGATTTTTTCTCGCTGCTGACAACTGATGCTTTTTCCCTCTGTGCGGTGGTCTGGTGAGTGGTGAGCAGTTGCTTGTTTTTTTATACTGTGTGATGTGAACAGAGCCAAATTAGCTATTTAGCTACTTCTTCTCCTGTACATGAAAAAAGGAACAAAACTAATTTTACCGTATTTTTCCTCTTTCTCTCCCTAAAAAAATCCCTTCTCTGACAAGTGTCATCTCATACCAACCAGTGAGCACCTATTGCCACCGCAAAAACCATACTAACTTGGCGGACTTCACACATGTGGCTAGTGTATATGAACTGGCTGGTGCTATTTTACAAGAGTCATGAAATTATTAAAGCATATTTCCTCCTTAAAAATGTGTTACGGAAGTATGAAAAGGGGAAATTGTTCGTATCCGCAGAATGCCTCATCAACAAAAGGATTTGCGCACGCTACTCCACTCCTCCAAAACAGTATTAGGAAGGGGATGTGTACGTGATATAGGAACGAAAAAGCTGATAAGATTTTTCTCTCAAGTTGGAAAATATAGTACTGCGTAAATATTGTCTTTTTGCGAGCAAGAAAATATTTCGGAGAAAAATATATCTATATTTTTTTGCAAAAACTTTATCATCACATCCTGCTCGGTCCACTCTTAAAAGATTTCTTGTTACCCTTTCTGTATCTCGCTGAAAGGAGGAATGAGAAAAGAGTTTTTTTGTGAGAAAAATATGATTTCTGAAAACGACAGTTCCTCCAGGAGAAATTCCCCTGTGGATGGTGACTCCAGATAGGAGAGTATTGTAGAAGAAAACTAGCCAAGAATATATTTGGTATAAGTAACGTGCAACCGTTTCTGTAATAGTTGAGAGGTCCTACTGCTAAAAACTTGTTTTTTATGTAAAGACTTTTTCCGAGGAATTATGAACTTTCCAGACAAGACTAAGACATTCCATATCATTTTGCGAGCAGAAGGAACACGGAACAAAATTTATTATATATTTTTTTGCTTATTCAATTTCCAAAGTTTGTACTTTGTATAATGAAGGATAATTTGGTGGAGTCCATGATACTTCCCGCTGTTCTTTTCATGTTCTCGTCATCATCATCACCGCCATAATCCTCTTGGCAGGCACTACAAAACTCCAAAAACTACCGCAAGCTTGCAACAGCTAAAGAACGTAAGTGAGAGGGTGATGATGTGCGCATTTTGCTCTCTACAGCATCCTCTCGAAAAAGGATAATTTCCCCTTCTTTAACGTGTTGCAGTCCTCTCCGCAAAAATTTTCTTTTTTTACTTTCTCCGTCACTCTCCGAAATGAGGACAGATGAACTCAAATCATTACCATATGATGCTCATAAATGGATAGGGTGCATATGACAAGTGCGAAAATTAAAAATACATTTTAACGAGTTTCCGTCACCAGCATTAGAAACGACTTTCTGCTTCTCCAGATGGACTTTCCAGAACGACTTTTCCATTTATAATGACCATATTCGAGTCGAGAGTCGAGAAGACCTTTTTTTGCAGAGAGTTCATTAAATGAGCGAATGTCACCCGTACCCGTCTTTATCTCTTTATTTACGTCTAAATAATCATGCAAGATGAACTCAAATCATTACCATATGATGCTCATAAATGGATAGGGTGCATATGACAAGTGCGAAAATTAAAAATACATTTTAACGAGTTTCCGTCACCAGTATTAGAAACGACTTTCTCCTTTCTCCAGATGGACTTTCCAGAACGACTTTTCCGTTTATAATGGCCATATTTACTTTTTTAATGTTGAGGAAAGTCGAAAAGACTTTTTTTGCAGAGAGTTCATTAAATGAGCGAATGTCACCCGTACCCGTCTTTATCTCTTTATTTACGTCTAAATAATCATGCATGACACGTCTGGAGTATGAAGGGAAAACAAGTGCGACATTAAATCCCAAATGTGGGATTGCGTTACTGGGGCAGCTCTTTTGTCATTTACACTCTGAGAAGCGTGTGCGCGCCGTAAATATTCTCGGCGGAGGACACACAACAGCACACAACAGACAATAGACCGCACCGCAGTACATCTATTGAATGTCGCTTTTTCCAGTTGCAGCCCCCACACCATGATTATTTTTTATTCAGATTCTTTCCCAAAAATATGACAAAGTGACACTAGCCATAGCACTCATTTTTTTTGCAAAGAACAGGAAAGCCTTTGAGGAAGGAAGAAAAGGCGCATTTTTAGTTGTCTCGAGCACCTTATTAAAATTCACGGGAGTTTACTTACATAAAACGAATTAAAATAATGCGAAATACTTTTTCCTTCCTTTTTCCCTTTTGCATGTAATCTGATATGAGAACGGAATCGTTTTCCATTCCACGTGGATGGATAAAATGCTACTGCCGCCATGCAAAAGTTTTTTTTTCTTTGAAAGGTATGCCCGTTTTCTCCCTTTTCCTTCCTCCATCAAAACCGATCTCTTTCTATGTGGAGCGGCTCAATGCAGTAGAAATAAAAAAAGGAAACAGGCTACGAGCAGTGGGACAATTTTCCACATTTATTGACACTGCTTTTCCTTTTCTCCTTCTCCAGATCGTTTTTTTATCCTGCTGCTCTCTCCTGTCACCGAAGCTGTGTTTTTGACGTACAATTTTAGCTTGAAGTAGATCGTGGTGGCACGTCTCGCAATATGCTGTAGTCAGAGGAGACAGAAACTGTGAAGCCGTACCAATTAATTTGCACTTTTTAGTGGTGTCGAGTGAAAAAAAAATTATTTGCAGGGGAAGTTGCCAACGTGCAAAATTGTAAATGGAGCCTCCTGTTTTCTCCTCCACCTCACTCCCTACTTTAATTTCACTATGCATACAAAAAAGTATGAGATCGCTTTCCTGTTAAGAACCCATCCACATTTTTTTATTACGACTTTTTCTCAGTTTTACAATATTCTCCTTTTTATGACAAAAGGCAAAAAAAGTGAAATAAAAGTCGAAATAAGGAACGTGAATTTTGGCGCCCTCATTTCTCCAAAACAAAAAAATGATAAGTTTACACAATATAGGGATTCTCTAAAAAACTGTGCGAAAATAAGCCTGCAGTATGTACTTTATACACTATAAGAAAAAAAATAAATGAAACTGGAATGACTTCCGAAAAAAGGAGGCGGAAGAAAAAAAGTCTCTTTTATTCCTTCACGTTCCACTGCTCTATCATTTATAGATGATCTCATTGTGATTGCGCTGGCAGAGGAAGAAAAAAAAGAAATTGTATTTTGCAAACGTTGCATCTCCGTTACAGGAACTGCGTAACATGCCACCATGAATTATTATGTGGAATTTCAGCATGATATTTCAGCGCGTCACAGTGTGAACAGGATGAAGTGTATTATTTAGCAGGAAAAAATCGCTTTTAAATTGTACTATAAATCACACGCTCCCTGGATAAAATAAACAGCCTCGGCTGTTTGCCCTGGAAATATATTAGAGGAAAATCGTCGATGCCATTTTGGCAACCAACTTTCTTCAAGCTTATTCATCCCCTTACGCTGGAGGATATTGTCGCAGTTCTGTTTATCCCTAGCAAACACGTTAGGGGAAGAAAAATATAGGCACGCTTTATTTCGTAAACGTAGCGGAAATTATAGCGGGAATTGGGGAAATCAGCGGAATTCGGATTTTAACACCGATTATTGGTTGCACTCCACTGTCGACTTTATTTTATTCTGCAGTGCTATAAAAAAGGATGCAGAGTAGGGGAAAACCGCCTGCGGCTAATATTTACTACATTAAGCATGGTGCATGCTCCTGAATACGATTTCTTCTCTGTGGTGGAGCAAGCAGGGAAACCAAGTCGTAGCAAAAATTGGGTTTCTTTGCGCAACAAAAAAAATTTCTCCATTATTGGTCCTTTTACTATGCACTTCATCTCCAAGTCTATTAGAGCTAGTGACGAGAGGCAAAAAAATGGATGGCAGGAGAAAGAGACTTTTTTTGTGCTTTTAAGAATGGCCAAAGTACTTAGCGAATATCGACGTCGACATCGACTCAAAACGTCAAATCTGCTGTGTCAAGTTTTACCGGAGGCAAGAGCGGCTCTCTTTCTCCTTTCCAGTTGTATTATTTTCTGATCTCATTCCACAAACTTTCATTCATTCCATATACTTGAGAGAAAGGTTTTCCCGTAATAAAAAATATATATCCATGTAATTTCAGAGCTAGGGCGGGAAGTATGAATACATGCATGAATGGATATGGATTCCAGAGGGATACAGTAATTTTTTTTGTGGGCTATCCTCCCACTCCCACAGAAAATATTCATTGTAACGCTCTCAGCTCAGGGCGGGAAGTATGAATACATGCATGAATGGATATGGATTCCAGAGGGATACAGTAATTTTTTTTGTGGGCTATCCTCCCACTCCCACAGAAAATATTCATTGTAACTTGTAACGCTCTCAGCTCCGAAAAACTGCTGTTGATTATAATGATTATTATTTTGCTTCTGTGTCGCTCGTCACTTCTGATCAGTCTTTTGGGAGGAAGAGGAAAGGAGCCATCATGTCACGTACTTCCAATACTGGTAAAAGAGGACAAATAACAGAACAATTTTCCCCAAAACACGCTACCTCAATCTTTTCCTCTTCCGTCTCTTGTTATTTTCCTCCGCGACAGGCTGCCTTGCTGGAAATGATCTCCTTTTTTTCGCCCTCTTCACTATATTGATAATGCATGCATCATCCGCATCATCATCCGACTCGACTCACTCTGATCGTCATCGTCATCATCATGCTTAATCATGGTGGCATTGTGGCATGCACTCCTTTTTTTATATTTATCCAGACAGGAAACCAATTTTATACGGAACGCATCTTATCCTGTCTACTTCATTTCTGGATTGTGTCATTCCTTCCTTCACACACAGTTTGCGATGAAGAAAGAAGAAAAATGCGGAGAGAGCAGCCCTCCTAACGATAAGAGCGAATTCTATTGTTTTGCGCTCTACCCCTTGTGGATTCAATGAGGGGAAAGTTAGCGTGCCATTTTGTTTCTGTGAGGCAAAAAAAACTTTCATGTTAAAAAGGCGGTCACTCAAAAAGTATTATTGTCAGAGCAAAAAAGAGGAAAAATATCTATCCACGACTAGGCTCCTTCTCCTCTCCACTTCCTCCAAGTCCAAGTATTATCTTACAGAGCTAATACAACTTTTTTATATTTTCCTAGGGACAAAAAAATGTAGACGAGAAGTGCGCAAAGAAAGGAAACAAGTTTTTTCCTATTGTGCCGTCCCGAAGAAGAATAAATATATTATATATTATTGTATCTTTCATTTGAGGAATGATGGAAAAAGTTATCTTAAATATAGAAAAAAAGTAGGAAGGAAAGAAAGTTTTACTTTACTTGATTTCATGTTCTGCTAAACTCATACATTCATTTTGATACTTTTTTAGCACACTCCAATAAAAAAATATATTGGAGGAGGAAGTTCAAGCACTAAAACTAGAAATTGAGTAGTGGATATCTACTTTCCCCTTTTTGTGAGATAGTCCTCTTACTCTTTATCTGAAGAGAGAGTGACTAGTGAGAAGTGAGAAGAGTGACTTGACAGCTGGGTAGCCCTTTTTACACTGGAGTTTTATCTGGCTTATGAAAAAAAGGAGGGAATCTGGAAAAGATTTAAGTCCTCTGAAATAAACTCAAAGCGGAGAAACTTGAGGAAGGAAAAAAACTTTGCTTCTGTTTGTGTTAACGATATCTCCTTTTTTGAAAAGGTAGCTTGGATATGGGCTTTGTGCAATTCTCGGAGATTTTCCAAAAATCCGAGCAATGACAAATTTGTTTTAGTCAGAGAAATTGTTAAGAATCGCATGCCTA
The DNA here is from genome assembly GCA_027744115.1 of Acrocyrtus sp. NNG-2020. Taxonomy (NCBI): domain Eukaryota; kingdom Metazoa; phylum Arthropoda; class Collembola; order Entomobryomorpha; family Entomobryidae; genus Acrocyrtus; species Acrocyrtus sp. NNG-2020. The sequence continues at coordinate 10,853 of JAHZND010001182.1, forward strand.
TGCATTTGTTGTTGAGGTTAGGCGTCGATAAAAGTTTGTAACCGAAATTGAGCTGTACTTAAGAATTGAAGATGCGAAGTAGTTGCGCACGGAGTTGTAGCAGTTTTGAGATTGAGTGTTCAAGAATGATCATTGTTTTCCGTGTTTGTAATTTTTGCGCAATTGTAGAGAGATTGCTTCTTTTTCAATGCTCAAGTTATTAACAGCATCTAAATATCTATTGTTATTTTAGCAAACAGAAGAATTCCAGAAGCCTCGAGATTCCAATAGGAAGATCACACACGAAGACTGACATTTCGATAAGTTTGTGAAAACAGAAGCAGCCCATAGAGACCCTAGGAGGAATGCAGATTTGGCGAATGAATGAATGCATTGAAAGCTGTACCAATTTCTCATACAAACGCTGACTATGCCTACTCCGCAAACAAGCCGGACTGCTCTGGTGAAGGGATCAACCACATATTGATGAGCAAGTAAAGGAAAAACGGAAGGATAAATAGTTAAAAGAGGAATCCTGTGATAGTTCACCTCCAAAATCCCACACCGTCAGGGAGTGAGAATTCTGGTACGCATGCATGCTTTTTTTGTGTGTTTGTGCAACATCAATTAAAATTGTTTACTGAATGGCTCTTTGTGTGGTATCTGACTGCGGTGTGCCAGAAAACGGAGTTTAACAGGGACTTTTTTTCGCGCAAACTACTAAAACGCACACAAAATTTTGTTTGAGGCGAGTTAAGCCCAGGAAAATAGGTGTAGACGTAAAACTGTTGTTTTCCCTGAACGGCTAGAACATTTTTTTGTACTTTTGGGCCACAGATGCAAGCACAACTTCTCCTTTCGAAACCGCCAGATCATCACTGACAGACAACCACGCAACATTCTCTCTTCAAACAGTGGCAGAGTAGATAGGAAAATATATATCGCGAAATGGAAGGGAATCTGACAAGCCACTACATACAAAAATATATATCGAAATACGATGACTCTCCTCCACCACTCACCATTTATTCCAGCTCCTTTTTCCAAAACTAAAGCTCCCTTTTTGTCGTGGTGGCGCACCCCCAACAAAGGAAAGCCAGTGTGATTGCAGCTTGTGCAAAAGCTAGTGAAAAAAGTATTATAGTGACGGATTGTTTTTTAATTTACAAAAACTTTCCAGAAGTACTTAACCCGAACAAGTTTTTATTTTGGTGTGAGGCAAAAAAGGAAAAACTTTAGGTTTTAAGATGAAGCCCCTTTCCATCTCGAAAATAGGGTGAGCTAGGAAAAAAACATTTTTTTTTGTCAATCGATGTCACTACTACAAGTTACCTGGTTGTGATAGCTGTGAATTTGAGGAGGACTCATCGAAAAAAATAGGAAGTGGGAGGTGAATGAATCACAGCGAGCAGCTCTCTAGCTGACACAGACTGGTACCTATTTAAGTGTCTGGAAAAATAAAGTTGAAGAGTGAGTGGCCCGAGAATTTGATTAGTATACTTTTTGTGGGAGGACAACTTTTTTATTTTCCCCTTCTTAAATGCTCGTTGACAACTTTGTGGTGAGTCAATAGCATTTTCCGCGGAAAACTTGATCGACAAAATGCTATACAAATAAAGTTGGCAGGTCACGCGTTTTCATTTAACTGGCCACGTTTTCTCCTTGAAAAAACTTCAAACTTAAGTGGACACTAAATAATATTGGTGGCTGACCCAAATTTTTTCAATTTTTTTTATTTTTAGAGGAGCCCATCACCCGAGAATAATTTCGTAATTGAGCGCTATCAAAGGATGTCTGGCTTGCTACTCTGCCGGAATTTCCCTTTCCAACGATTGAACCCGAGCTGAGTATTTTCTACGTATTTCTCCTTATAAAACAATTTTGTCTTTGGTAAATAAAATACCAAAAAATGAGTCTGAAACCGCCTCGCTCAGCGTCCGTACGCTGGCATCAGAGGGAATTCCCGCTTGAACCAATTAGCCATCAGAGGACGTGCTCACTCTACGTGAAAAGGTAAGTAGCAAAAAAATATAATTTTCAAGCAGCTTGTTATCAGCTTTTTTGCACTACGTGGAATAGTCTATTTTTCACCAGTCAGAAAATATTCCACTCTTTCAAATTGAATCAAAAGTTTGTTTGGCGTGAAAAATTAAATCATGTCTGGAAAATAAATCGACAGAATATTTTTTTTTGCAATGGGAGCACCCTATTCATACCGTTCATAGCGCTACACAGTACGCTATTGGCGTAGAGAAAAAACAAATCATTTCCACCATAAATCAACCCCCGGGGATAGGGAAAGAGAAATGGAGTTATTGTTTATAATTTATTCATGCGCTGGCACACGTATATCAAACACTTCTTCCACTACTGCATCTCCTCTGTATGGAAAACTACATTATTTAGAATTAATGAGTTGTCTTTGTTTTCCTGACGTAATCGATGAACCTGAAAAACATACTTGATAAAAAAAAGTTTATCCTTGCTTGCTTTGTTGAATCTTAATGGAGTGTGGATGTACCGAGGTAGAGTGGAAGTGTGAGCTACTCCGCTTCTGCTCTTGCATCTCTCTCCAAGTCTCAAACTCAAATAAATAATCAGCTACTTTTACTTTCTAAAAAATTGAATTGGTTTTCCAGATAAAATTCAACATTATTTCCTTTTTTGCTAAACAATCCTAATTTTGTATACTTTTCACTATAAAAATGGTGTATACCTGCTAATGAGCTCATTTTTAGGAAGCTGGCACAGCGGGACTCGGGAAATAATTGGCGGTAATGAGTCGTCATTTTCCAATTTTCTACTATTCGAGATCTAAAAGGTGGGCGACTAATTGCAGGTGCGTGTGTGCTCTGCTGATGATGTTCGTCAGACAGATGTTGACAGCTTCTGATACTAGCAAGTCAGAGGATACTAACTTGGGGTGACGCGATACAACTTTTCTATCGTTATGGGATTCATGCTAGTACTCATTCATGTCACGATTTTTACTTGCAAGTTGCAATATGGCTCCATATCTCGTGCTTATTTGTTTTGTTGCACTTTCTTCAAAAACAGTTTTGCGTCAGTTAGCTCCAGCTTGTGGGAGAAAGCAAGCATTTTACACGAAAGCTTTTTCCAGCTTTCCGCTTTCCAGAAATGCTTGCATCCCGGCCTGTTTGATGTCGCTCGCATGCCGGTAGGCAATACCAATGCTGAGTCTCCTACTCGCAGGAAATAAGGAGCATTTTATTTTCTCGGATAGGAGACGCTTTCGCGTCATTCCCAGATTTGGTGCTGCCTGTGAAGGAATCCTTTTTCCCCAGTAGTCCCCTTTCTTGTAGGATCTAGAAGGGAAAAAAGTAGGTCAGAAAAACGCAAGATTTTTCTCTTTCTCGTTTCCAAGGACGGAGCCATCAAACACCTGGAAACTATTTTAGAAAAGGGGCTATACGCCATCGCCATCACTATCATCATCATTGCCATTCTCTTCTTCCTCGATATGGCAGCTGTATGGGGGGAAATTTTTTCATTCTTCTTTCCCTAAGCCTACCATCCACCTTTCAACCTTTCCTTTTTTACGCTGAATGCATAAAACCGGATATTACGCTTTCCTACCCGAACCAAATCTTATCTATCACAATGAATTCCATCAGAGCCACATATTTCCAAGCTGCACTCAAATGGAAGCTCGTGTATGTACACGTACGATTTTCCACCTCTCCAAAAAATATTTTTAAGTGCTCTCCATCCTTCCACACACACACACACCAAATCTGATTCTGATGCTCAAGGAGGAACCCCGAATTTATATTTTTTTCGTTCCTAGTTTCATCTTTTACCCTTCATAGTCAATAATGTCAGCAGAAAGAGAAGCAGACTTTCCCGTTTTTGCAAAGTGTCTGCATATATATTCATAAAGAGTGGTTTACAAATCGTTTATGAAAGCATTTTCTGGCCTGCCAGAAAATCCCTCGGTTTTTGCAATGTATATTTCTCTGTGAAGCGACTACGTCGTTATGTTGTGGATTTTAACTCGTTGTCCCTTTTTTTATTCCCTCCTCGTATGAGGAAAGAAATATGTGGATGTGAATTGGAATGGATATACAGCTCCCAATTTTTATTTTCTATTTCTGTAAGAGAAGGCACGCTAAAAGCTGATTGAATCTAGCAGATTTTTCACGTACCGTCTCTGTTGATTTTTGGCTCTCGTCGGGAGAAAAGACTGATTTCCCCGAAAAGTTGTTTAGACTTGTGCTTACATATGCACAAATCTTTTTTTCCTTTCAGTATTGCAAACTGTATTAAAGGTTAAGTTTTTATTGCCTTTTTCACCGAAAAAAAGAGGGAAACGTTTTCAAAAAGAGTTTGCAAACATTTTTTATTTCACTAAATACAGTTGAAATGTAATATTGGATATTAATACGTGGAAAGGAGAGATTATATTTGAAAACGTTTCAAGCTTTGTTACTAATGATAACGGCAAGCGTGAAATGGGAAAGGTGGCAAAAGGGACTTAGGTATGCGGGGTTTTATATATGGCGACCTGATGTCTCCAATTTTTACGGAGCAATCAAATCAGACTTATTTCTGCACAGTGTTACGCAGCGCGTCGGAGATTTTGGTAAGTGTGAATACAAACCGCAG
>JAHZND010001183.1:0-52718 GCA_027744115.1 Acrocyrtus sp. NNG-2020
TGGGATGTTACAGGAGAGATGTGTTTTTCTTTGATGTTGAGAAACTAGTACATGCTATTAATAGTAAACACGTTTTACCATTTTTGAAAAGGAATCTGAGAATAGCAAGAATTCTTCTGCTAGATACCTAGTTTTTTCTTAAGATTATCACCCTATTCCGTATTTGCAGAGACCATGATGTATTTGTCGATTCATCAGTGCATCACAAACATTACAAATACCTTGATCATCGAGTGTATGGGTTGATACTGTATGTTGTTGTGTTCATATAATTTTACAAATATCAGCGGAGAAACTATCTGGTTACGCATTTCTGTTTAATTCCCTATCCCCCTGATTTTTAGAAAGATTCAATTTTAGATGCCGTCTAATTATAGAATTACAATGCAAAATTTGGAACCTAAAACAAAAACTCCACTAGTTGCTTTGGTGGACTAGTGTTGTGCGCTTTGACGTTTGAAAAACAATCAGTGCAGACACACGTCACTGCTCTGACAATCGTCTAGAAGAAAGCTGAAAATGTAGAACACTGAAAGAACTTCGGTATACAAATAAGTTTTGGGGTAACGTGATCCATATGATGTAATCAAATCCGGTCCAGGACACTAACACCAGACGCAGACCAGGGATTAATTTGGACATATTTATGTCAACTCTACGGACCACTGCCGTCAGTCAAAGATGATAATACTGCCGTATCAAATGTGTGTGTATTAACTTTCAGAAGACAGGTTCTGTATTTCTTTCTCTTTTGCTCACTATCCAATTAGGTCCGTTCGCCGTAATTCATTTAGATATATACATATGCACCCTCCAATTCTAGATAATGTCAATTTTTATGTCATGCCATTTAAAAGTAGGCCAGGAGTCCTTTCTTAGAATGAAGGCATTCAAAATGGTTTCAAAATCAATTACGAATATGGACAATGCGAGATGTGAAAATTAGAAACGATTAATAAGAGTTCTTTATAATAATTTATTTGAGGGCAAAGGGTTTCCACAATGTACCCGTATACGACAAACTGCATGTCTCTTGGATTATCATTTAAAAATATCTAGCAATATTGAAAAATCTACCATAGTTCAATATGATCAATATAACACAAAAAAATACTAATGGAGATTGATAAAGTCACAGACTGCATTTATATAATGTACTTATTCAACTTATTTAGCAATTTCATAAATCCAAGTTTTTGTCAAAATGTAAATCATTAATAAGATTCCATAAAAGATCACAGTGTCACAAGCAAAGACGCGCCCAGCAGAATTGCACAAGTCAGTATCACAGCCGCAAACGGACGTTCCATTTTCAAACTTCTCTATTTCCAAACGTCCATATATGCTTTCACTGTGTAAACAGTCATAGGGAGTAGCATACCTATATGTACTTTGTCATCTAGCACGTCATCCGCTTCGTATTCAAAACAGCCATTCTCGTCGAGGATTCTAATAAGACACCGGGCAGAATCCCTGTCTATACATTCTCGTTGCACAAAGATGGAATTTCTTACTAGAAAACATCCTCCACATTTCTTGGTTTGTACACTTTCAATAGGATCGAGTTCCCAGTAAAGGCTGCTGCTATCTCCCCGACAGACATAGCACTTGACACCTTCATAGATTTTATGTAATTATGAAAACTACGACTACTACGAACCAGACAACTTTGTTTTTGTAGTTGATTTAAGACTTAGGCTTATTTATGTTATATGAGGAAGGAAAGGAATCCCTACTTTGCGCATATTTTTTGTTTTCATTTAGAGGAAACAGGTCACCAAAGGCATCGCAAGTATCATTGTCGCACACGCAAGTTGCTCCTACGTGGGAGATTGGAAGAGGCTCCACTGTCTCGTCCTTTTCCTTAGTGTCCTGAATGCATTTGTTGATCTTTCCGAGAAGAACGCTATCGTTGCTCCGGTGTAGTAGCAGTTTCCAGCAACTTGTGATTTAATGCAGTTACCCTTTACCGTGGAGGAGCAGTCTCTCTTCAGGGAGTCTGAGTCGCCAGGACCAATATAAGGAGTGCCAGATGCAATGCAATATCCCATATCTTCATCTCAGTCCTTGACTTTGATTTGGATATGTTTGGAATAGCAGTTGTCCTCGTCGTCCTCCCCACCACATGAGTAGCACTTTAAGCCTGTGCAAGGTGGAAAAGTAGATTACCTACTTACAACTTACCAATAATTAAAGGGCTTTAACTGCTACATACAAATAAATTTACAGATTTAGTTTTGAAAAAATGAAATGGAAAGTACCATTACTACAATTAGAAGTTATTCCAACGACCAGCAGGAAAACTATGATCGTCTGCTGAAGACTTTGCTTGCGCTTCAACTTGAGCACCATAATGCATCTTCTTAAGTTTTGCATAAGCAGAAACATGAAAAGTGGCGTCCACTCAAATTAGGGTGCAGGAAGTGATAGTTTCCGAATTGTTCCTCGAAGTTCCAAGCTGGTTTTTCTATAACAAAACATTGTCACCTTGCATGCAGCAATGATTTGGAATATGTTATTGAAATGACTGCGTTGCCAACCGTAAATCAAAATGAGATGATGAAAGTATTTTATAAGATACTACAAAAGTGCAAGCAAGTTATTTCCCCAGGAAGGAAGGACATTTTAACAATTATTTTTTTTATTATCAGCATGATCAATACACGACAGACTACAAACATTTGTGTTTTCTTTTGTTCACTGTCCAATTAGGTAAATTGGCCCCAGTTCCTATAGATTAGATATGCACCGCCCAATTCAAAAATTGCTTATCTCATGCCATTTAAAAAGTAGGTCAGTCAAGTGTCCTTTCTTAGAATGAAGGCATTCACAATGGTTTCAAAATCAATTTTGAGTATGGGGAATGCAAGACATGAAAATTGAAAACGATTAATAAGAGTTCTTTATAATAATTTATTTGAGGGCAAAGGGTGTCCACATAGTAAATTATCTGTATACGACAAACTGCTTATAGCTCAAGCAGTGGATAACATGTATATTGGGTTATTCATTTCAAAATATCTAGCAATGTAAAATCTACCACAGTTCTTTTTTTGGTTTCACAATGTAAAAATTCTTTTGGTTTCATGATAGTATTGGTCTACTATTTAGTATAAATGAGCAATTTAAAAAATGGTTAACATTAATTTAATGGCCGTACTCGGTGGCCACGGCTTTAGCTGCGACAGGAACAGCTTCCAAATTTCCCAGGCTGTAACCGAGAGAAGGAGAACCGTAAGTAGTAGCGAGATTAATGCCGTGTGATCCAGCAAAACGCAGCCAGAAGTGGTTGTTGGTAGCCGAAGGATGGAACGGACAAGGCTAAAGTTGGAGCAGCATACGCCTTTTGAACACCATATCCACCACTGGAAAGAACTGCTGCAGGAGCATAAGCTCCTCCTCCTCCATAGGCTGCAAAGGATGGAGCTGCGTAGACATCCTGGTGCAAGAGCTGCCTTAAGGACAGGGGCAGCTGGGGCAGAATATTGAATGCTTTTCACTGGTGGAGCACTGTAATTACAAATTGCTTAAAATTAATTTATGAGTTAATTTATATTAAAACAAGTTTAGTCTTCCCAGTCCCAGACTTACTTAAGTGGAGCGGTGATTGTTCTTGTAATGGTCGTAGTTTTTTCAATTGAAGGAGCTGAGTACGTCTCAACTGACTTTGTTATAGTTGGAGCAGGGTAACTAACCTTCGCAAACCGATGGCACCGAATAACTGTGGGCTTTTGGTGGAGGAGCTTCGTGCCCAGCGTGGGCGGCAGCAATCAACGCTGCTACAGTAGCGATCTAAGAGAAGCAATCACAATTTATTTTCCCTCATGCAAAAATTTTCATAAAATAACTTCCTAACTTTTATTTACCTTCAAAATCATCCTAGAAACTTTAAAGAACACTTCAAACTTTATTTGTTTTCAAGAACAAAGGAGCCGTCAAGTCACAATCCACACTTCAAGTCAAATTGCAATGAATTTTAGAACGGTGTAGACCTATATATAAGCAAATTTTCAAAAAACCCCTTCCCTCGCACACAATAAGATAACCAGGAAGAAGCAATTAGGGGAAGAAAAGGGAAATAATGGGGGTGGACATAAAATGTTCCCATGTAGCCGCACATTCGATAACGCAGTCCTTTAATGCAAAATACATAATAGACGTGGTGGATTGCACTAACGAAAAGTATTTTTTGCTCGTATTTAGGGAAAGAAATTCTTTTTTAAAATTTTACACAAAAGATTACAGTCAAATTGGGCTGCAATTGTTATGTAACACATTTAACTTATTGTTATCATCATTATCAACATGTCACTTCAGTCTTCCCAATGAAAAGTGCTTCTCACTATTTGTTCCACATGCAATAAACTCGTACTTGCAAACAAGTTTTGCTATTAAGAAAAAATAGTAAAAAAAAGTCGCAGCCGAGTAGCCCCGTCGTCGTCATTAATGGCAAGATATGAAATTTTTCTGCAACACATTCAGGATCAGGATATGCTCCGATGCAAAGTGTGACTAGTGACTGGTGACTACACAAAAAAAGGAAGGAAGAAGACATGCCCACGTACCTAGTAGGGATGTTAGTTGCATGCGACAATCAAACTCCTGACATGATTGTGTGAAAGGAGAAGGCGAAGAAGGAGCAAATTGTTCGAATTAAGCTTACATGTACTTTTCGCAGCAATTTTCCTTCCTTAATCATTCGCGCAACATCATTCAACTTTTAGCATTTAACTTTTGATGTGGTCTGCTTACCAAATTGATAGTAGCAAAACCAAACTACATGAACTGTCATGTCATGAGTGTAGTTGTGTCTTCAAAGTACACAGGCTCAAAACATTTTCTGAATTGGATTGCCAACCAGTCAATATCTTGTATTTGTGGTGCTCTTTGCAAATTAAACTGATCTGGCTAACCCACATCACCTGAACTTTTGACATGCGTCTAGTAACTCCGATGAAGATTGGCTAACTTGTAGTAGTTGGTTTTGAGAAAACAATTAAATTTGACCGCTTTTGCCTTTTTAGGAAAAGGCAGAAGAGAACCAATTCATTTCCGGTTTTGTTTTGAGCGAGAATGCTCTTCTTCCAAGCAAATCAGCGCTACCTAATTAAGTGAGTCAACATCCGGTTGAGGGCGAGTTTTTTTTGCGATTTGCTGCTTCTTCATTCGTAATAAATGGGGTGTAGTGGACAACGTGTCATGTCTTGAGAGCACGCTTTAAAAATGTTTATTAATTTCATAATATCGCAAAATTACTCTGTAAAATTGCAACATGCAACAAAACTCATTTGGCTAACTCAGCTAATTGCAATCATAATTAGGCGCACTACATGCATACCACCGTTGCTTAATCTGTGAATGCGTCCTTCCGCAGTAATCGATCTTCATTATCATTAGTCATTCACCGGTACAGCAAAATGGAAAATTTTATATTTATTCATACCACGACAGAAAAATTAATGCAAAATTGAGAAAAGATGTGGTTGACCATCATAAATTTTCTTAATTTTGCGAAACTTGTAAGAAGTGCAATCACTGCAATCATTATCACAAATCGTACTCCAACTAATGGGGATTGCCCCTTGCTCTTTTCTTCAAGCAAATTCGTTCAAATCAGCATAATGAATATGCGATACACGATAAGCCTGAACCTGATTTTTATGGGAAAACGTGGACTTATCTTAATGTTAACTACAAGCTACCACCATACATAGATCATTTTACTTATCTCCAGCTCCAGCATAGAAGTTAGTAATTAATGCCTAATCGTAAGGAGCTTCGCATAAAATTCCAGGCCGCGATCGGCAATCGGCGACCTGTGCAGAGCGCATGGAAAGGTAAGTACATTAGAATAGAGCAACACTCTCTGTAGAAAATGCAAGTTGCCCCAGCTCGCTTTGAGATTTGACGTGCAATGAGCTCGATGTTGAGTTGAATGTTGAATCATGCTCATGTGTTTGTCGTCTGTCTTGTTGCATCACATAAGTGCATGGTAAACACTGATGCACATGTTTGCAAAAACTAAGTTTTTTGGGGAAGTTGACGAAAAGATAACTTTAATTAAAAACAGTTGGTTTTGTGATTAGTAGTTTATTTTGACTTTGGTAGCTTTCGTGTAGTAGATTCCTGTTTGGATGAAAAGGAGGAAAGGCTGACCAGCTGAGGCAACTGGAGAGCAAAAATGAGAAATATAAAAATTATTCAGAAGAGGGAGAGCCCGGGTGCTTTGACATCGGGGGTGGAAGGTCAAAGGAGAGTGTATTGTTTGGGAGATCATGGCTATATGTTCATTTGTCATGGAGGGAAAATATACAGGTTCTCTTTGGAGGAAAATAATAAGCAAGAGAGTGCCGAAGTTATTTGCGGGTCTGAAGAGTCTTTGGAAGATGCGGTTTTGATGCAGTTCGTCTCCACAACTGGGCTAATTTATGTTGCTAATGAGAGAGGGTCATTTCTCCAGCTTGCGCTTCATGGGAGTGAGGTAGTGGATCAAACCGTATTTTATTTTAATTGTATTTCTGGTGGCATAATTACGGAAGGATATGACTTTATAATGATAGCAAAATAACAACGAATAGTAATAAAATGTTTCTGTTTTGCAAGGTGGAGGAGCTGTTAGAAAGTGAGCAAGGAATCGCTTACTTTGCTGTCTCTCCAGATTCTCGGTATGTTGCAGTGGCCACGAAGCAAGAAACATTACTTTTGTTAAGCCTTCCAGACCTGAACACCGTGGCACAGTTAGATCTTGATGGGGAAGAAACTAAACAAGATATTAGCTCGAAGACGGTTAAAATTGTATGGAGAGAAGACAGCCATTATTTTGCTGTAAATTACTTTGAAAATACCAGTAAGTTATCGTTAATCTTCTTTTTGTTGTACTACATTTTTTTTTAGTTCTGTATCGACATTTCTTATTTCTCTTATCTTAATATCTTCAGAATTCCAAGTGAAAGTATTCGATGAATATGGGGCCCTCCATTCTAAAATCGAAGATGAGAACAATTTGTTAAGCAGTATTTTGGAATGGCAACCGTCTGGAGGATTACTGGCCGCTGTTGGAACGACACCCCATGGAACTGTTATTTCACTCTTCGAGCGAAATGGGTTAAAACGAGCAGACTTTTATCCCTACGAAGGAAAAATGGAAAAATATGAAGACAATAAAATTAATAATCTGATATGGAATGCTTCGTCGGATATTCTCTCGGTCGTTTACGAAAATAAGTTGGAGCTGTGGTGTAGAAATAACTATGTTTGGATGAGGAAAGTGACACTCAATAGGAAAGTAGAGTATATTTCATGGGATCGTGAGGATAACTACCGGTACGTTAAAGAGATAGTAATCTAGATATTCAACTTTATAATATGGTTTGCTCTTGTATTGTTAATAGTTCTTTAACAGTCGCATAATTACTAAATGTTTGTTGTAGATTGCATATTGTGGACTCGGTTGGAGTTTATACTACGTATGACGTGGCATTTATCTACTCCTCTGGATTTTCAGCAGGCTCTGCAATAGTCGCGTCTTGGAACGGGAACACTATTTACAGTACTCCATTTAGAAATAGTTGTTGTCCTCCTCCACACTGTCTTTTCCAGGTTGGCAACTACATATAATATGCATTTGATGCGACTTCAGAGTTCCTTTATTTTAGAAAATCAAAGTGATTTTAAAGTCTAAAAAAGTAATAATGCGCTATTCACTTACTTGAATTTTCAGTCGTCATGTAGCTCGGACGTAAAGACTATTGTGGTCCCTGAGTTTTGGAATGGTCTTCTTTCTGTTTCGTCTGCGGGAGAACTTACTTTCTGGCACTATGAAGTTGACTGCTTAAAGCAGCTGCGAACAGTTATCATTCCAGATTTCCATCTCTTTGAGGATAGCATTGACTGGCTTTGGCCAAACAAGAATAATATTTGCTGCATATCACAAGATTCTTTGGTCGTCTTTGACATCGACGGAGATTTTGAAGAGCCTGAAGAAAACGTGAAATTAATTTCAAGAAAATTGCCGTCCAATCAACGAATAGTTTCCGCATTTTTGAATTCTCGAAATAAAGAAGACTCGTCTGTTTTAGTTCAAACGGTTAACAATTCTGTTTACCGTACAGACTTAACCACAGGCAAGGCAGAATTGCAATGCAAATTTTCGCAGGTTTCAACGGAACTAAAAACGATAGCTGAGACAATCATTGTGTCGTTTGACCCATTAACGAGGAAGCTAATGATAGGATGGACAAAGTATCCAGATTGTGATCCTGTGTTACTTAACAATGACTGCACTTCTTTCACGGTTTTTCAAAATAGTATAATTTTCGTCACCATTCAAGGCTATTTGGAAATTAGAAATATGGATTATCTAATGAGACTACTTGAAAAACACACTTTGGGGAAAGAGTTCAGTCACGAAGAAGAAGATGTGGGGAAATATACCAGAAAGTGCGAAAAAGGATCTCAGATTGCTACTTGTTGCCTCAACCAAATGTTGGAACCTGCCCTAGTTCTGCAGATAATACCGAGGGGTAACTTAGAGATTATCTATCCGAGACCTCTGGTAATTGATGCCGTGAAAGTTGCAATGAGGGAGAATAAAACCAATACCGAGTATGAGAAAATAATGAACATATTACGGAGGCATCGAATAGATTACAGAGTACTAATGGACGAAATGAAAGTGTTGATCAACGAAACTGTAAATTGCCGCTTAGAAGAATTACTGAAAACAATGGTGGAGCAGGTGAAAGATTCCCATAGCCTTGTTTTGTTAATTACGGATCTGAATCACGATTATTTCGACTGTATCTTAATGATCAAGAATATTTTGGAGGAAGTTCTTGAAAAAAACGTTAATAGATTGTCACACATAGAAGAATCTTACTTAGCTGCTATGGCCAAGTTGGGATTACTTGAAGAAGCTTTGAAATCGTCCCTTATTCTGGGGGAAGCTGCCAGCAATCGTGAACTTGTACAGCATCGTGTCAAATTTTTAAGGTAAATACATATGTCCGCCCCCATTTGCAAAATATATATATCTTCCGATTTTATATTGAAATAGGTAGATAAACTTTTTCTATAAAACTTTTATATTTTGTTCTAGTTTTTATTGTGAAAATCCCGATATTCTGTTTGACACTGCTCTCGGAACTTACGACTTAAGTCTTGCTTCACTTGTTGCTGATTGCCTTGGAAAGGACCCCAAAGAATATCTACCAGTTTTAGACAATTTCCAGTCCATGTTAGAGTTAAAACGACGCTTTAAAATTGATGACAGAATACGAAGATATCACAGAGCTGTTATTCATTTAATAAGAGATCAGAGGGTCCAGCATGATGAAATAATAAAGTACATGGAAAGACATCGTCTCTTCACTGATGTAATTGAATTTCTAATAAGAAAATTAAAACATGGTGAAGGAGGAGTGGTTGAACGCAGCTCTGAAGATACTGCTCTATTACTAAGGGAAGCGCAATCAACGTATGCAATGTACCTGGAAGAGAGAGGGAAGTTTTTGGAGGCAAGTATATTATTCAGGGACTCTGGACGTGTGAATGAAGCAATCAGTTGTTGTATTAAGTGTGGACAATGGGAGTTTGCAATGGAAATTGCATACGAAAATAACACTGCCGATAGCAGTATTGAAATTCTTTATAAGCAAATTATTGCACAGTTGGAAGATAAAAAGGTACAGCTGATTTAATATTAATTATTTTCGTAATTTAAATAATCTCAAAAATCTACTTATTATTATAGCAGACAAATCAGTTGACCATCGCTTTGTTTTGTGTACGTGTATCGAGTTGTATTGAGCATTATATCAAAGTATTGTTACTGTACTTTTAGATGTTCGGGGATGCTGCAAGAGTGTGTGAAAATTATATTGGGGATCTGCAGCAGGCAGTGTATTTCTTAATTAAGGACAGACAGTGGCAAAGGGCATCTACTCTATCCTTAAAGTCGTCATCCCTCGGCAAGTCCTTCAGAGATGAAACTGTCAAACCTAAGCTATTGGACGCTTGTGAAGAATTCAAGGACGATATTCAGCAGACGACTGATGATATTAAGTCCAAACTCCAAAGGCTTCGAAAAGTCAAAGAAATCAAAGCTGCAAAGTTGGCGGAAACAGGTGGACTAAACGATGCGTTTTCCGATACGGAGAGCTACATTAGTGGATCATCAGTCAGTGGGAGCATTGCATCGTCCAATATGTCCGAGTAAATAAAAAACAACTGAAATGCTTTAAGAAATAACTTTTTAAAGTTAAATCGTAGATAAAGTTTGACATTAATAATATATTTTCTGATTTTTTGTTTGTAATAGTAAATCTTTTAGATCTGGTAAAAACAAAAGGAAGCTAGAAAGGAAGGTTTACTCGTTAAAGGAAGGCTCGAAGCATGAAGATTTGGCACTGATTGCGCACATGTGGATTTCAATAGACAGGGTTCAAAATGAAATAAAGCCAAACGTAAGTAACACAATTGAAGCTCTGTGGAAATTTGATAAGAGTGACAAAGCAACTTGCCTTTGCACACTACTGGAGAATCTTTTGCTAGTTGCTGATGAGTGTGTGAAGGAAGTGTGGAGCGTACCTGTTGCTGATGAAATACTTGGTAAAATGCCAGCATAAATATTATGAAAATTTCATATTAAATGTTTATTATATCCTGATACAAATGTACAATGGAGTTTTGCTTATTGCGTTTTAGAAACAAAATATAGATTTCCACTGACGAACTGGAACCCCTTGTTGCCCAAGCTTGCCCTGCACGACTCATCCTCGAAAGCTGTTGGGAGATAAAATTATTAAAGCAGAATTAGAATAATAATAATAATAATAATATGGCATAGTTAAGGCAAGTAATACGCGTGCAAATAGTTTCATTATGAAGTGTGTGCCTATTTTGAATTAAGTAACTGTTAATTGTGATTAATAACTGTTGAAGGATAGAGTGTGTAGATTTTACAAATATTAGTATAAATGTCCGCAGTTGCAGTTAGAGAGAATGCCGATTGCGTAGAACCAAAGGTTTACAACTCTGTACATTGCACATTTGTGACAGTATAATAATTTCCAAATATTGCATTTATAAGACTAGTTGAAGGATTTGTATACCTATTTACAATAGATTCCCCACAATAAATCTTTTCCTTTGTCTAGTATATCTTCGATAATAAAGTCTCTGCGTTTCTTGTCAGTTATTCCTCTTGTTTGATTAAATAAAGTGAGGCTGATCCACTTTAACAGTTGTGATATAAAAGTGGTAACTTCCGTTTTCCAATATTCCACTACGTGAAACTTCTCAAAAGAGTTCGCTGGCAGAACGCAATTTATTTCAGCAAGTATTTCAGCCACTGGTATTTCCAACTTATGGTTCATCTGCTTCATTGCCTCGTTCAAAGCCCTGCTGGAGGTGGGACTTTGAAGACTCCCCACGAGACTCGACTGGATACGTGGTTCTGCTTCGTTGAACACATCTTCTAAATGATTCGTCCAGTCTTTGGCATATTGAGCTTGTGGCTTCTTCATAGTTAGCTCACCTGCTGTGAGCCTTAGTCTTACGTATTCAGACACAAACTGTTGAATGCTGTTCGTTGAACTCTTAAGGTTCACTTCAGATGTAGGAGAATTTGGTGAAGATGAGGTGACAGGGTGTGAATTCATTTTCAGAAATTACACAGAAAACGGATTGTTTCTACGCTGTAATTGCATCTAACAAAACTTTAAGCGCAAAATCTTGAAACAAAAATAGAAAATAAAGTGGATTTTCTGTGGATCAATGGAGAGATTTGAAAATTACTCCTGGCTGGTTAGAAGGCAACAGTGAAAAGGTTTTAACAATCACAACCTTTTTAGAAGCGTTTTAAACCTTATGTACGTTAGCATTAGCATTATTGTCAAAGTTTTTCTGGGTATTGTACAGTTGTCTAATTTATCGAATTAGCTACAGAACAGAGAACGAGAGCCGTTTATGTAGAAGTCTATCGAGGTCATTTTGTAATTATGCATTTTTAATAAAGGGAAATCGCACTTTATATAGCTAAAGATATTTTACTGCGTGTAATAAAAACGCATCGCTGGTTTCATACGCTAAATTGTGAACCTCCTTCCAATATCCCACTTGACGAATCTTCCTTGCTGCATAGGTATTAAAAAAGTGAGAATTTGCTCATAGCTATATTATTACGACAAGGCCAGGACTTTTACGACTTATTTTTCAGCTTTTTAATTGTTTGAAGCGTCAAATTGCATTCGGAGAGAAGAAGGAAATGGTACTTCAGCCAGCTCCATTGACGACTTTTCGCGTTATCGTTTTTTCAGAGCATTAAAGTGAGCAAGCCAGTACTAAAGCAAAAGGGTTTCAGTCTTGATGTCATGAAGTATTGATTTGCAACTTGCAACCCATGAGGGACATTTGTATCTTTTTAGACACGTCCAACACAGGAGTCCCACAGACGAGTAACGAGTATATTGCTTTGCAATCCCGCATTGGGATTCGGGCTGCTAGTTTTGCAGCAATTGAAACAGCATAGCACGCACATACTGTAGGCATCCGATCCCTTTGTTGTGCTGTGTAAAGTCCTTTTGCCATTTGCTCTCTTGCTACTAAAAAGTAATGGAAAGTAGATACTGTGACTGTGATAAAATTGGATACCTACTCTAGACTTTTTGCTCAGTGTGCCCTACCAGTTTTTGCAATAAAAGACATTACCTTTAAAAGATATGGCATGAAGATGGGGTAGGTACCCGTGAATGGCATTGTTTTTAATAGTCACTAAAACGAAAGCGTCTCTGAAATCAGCATTCGTTCCTAATTTATCTAGAATAAGGCACATTTATGCAGGAACAGTTATTCATTTAATTGCCTAAATCTCATTTGTAGCACGGCACTCAATGCTCCACATTCCGCTGTTGCTTTTTTATTATCGTCAGCTCGTGTTGGCACGAATTCTTCAGGTTTTCCAAAGAATGTGGGAAAAATTGGAATGAAAATGTTTTAAGGCATGAGTTAAAAGTTATTTTTTAACTTGGATTTAATTTGGTTAAATCCACCACCAAATGACTCGAACAACAGGAACAACAGGGACTGGTACAAAACGCATTTTGGAGGAATATCATTTGAGACTGATGTATTTTTGGTGATGCATTGCCAGCTAGAGCCAGCAGTATTGTTTTGTATCTGTTAGAATCTCACAGTGCAATGAGGTGAGCAGGGGTGTGACGTGACATTTTTGCGAAAGAATATTCTGGCACCGTTGTTCAGCGTCGCTGTCGTTTACAGGTACTGTATCAAATACAGCACTTGAAAATTTACATGAAAATTTTCCAACTCGGATTCCGCATCTTACCTCGACCCACTCAAGTGCAACGGTTAACCGATCATGAATCGTGAAATCACTTTTTTGCAAAGAAGTGGTCTATAGGGTCCCATCTTTAACCATAAAATTGGCAGAGAAGCATGCACTACTAGATATTAAAAAGGATCATGGGCATAGTCCGTGTCGCTCGCCAGACACAATCTGGGGAGAATTGAGAACGACCGTTCATTCAATAAGTCATCGGAAAGTAATCGGCTGTCATTTCGGCTTAGGCGGAGTACTTTGTCTTACGTCATTATTAAGAAAAAGCGACATGTGCTCCCAAAAGCATGCGTTATACTGTTAACTAGCTTAAGTGAAAACCACTCTTACCATGTACAAAAAAAGTTTGTGCTTCCTCAGACTATGCTCGTCTTGGCTTTTTTTTTCTTAACAGCAAAAAATAGTGTCCTAGTGTCGCCCAAAAAAAGTTTCCAGGGGTGGGCGATAGGAAGGGAGTTCAGCGAAACATTTCCGACTACGTTTTTATGTGTTTCCTACAGGATACATCTGCGCGCCTATCTAGTTTTGTTGAGTAAGAGCCATCATATCCAGTCATCCGTTTAGTCCATCCGATCTCCTGTTCCAGTAGGCGATATCTCGCAGACGACTCCATATATAGCGGTAGTAATTTTTTTTGAAAGCAACTCTGAAAATTTCGCCAATCGATTTATTACGAGAGTGGAAAGCTCAGATTATCTTAGCATCCGCGCTGCACTTGTCTTGTTCCCTGAAATCCATAAATGAAAGGAGAGTTCGCATATCAAGTGCCTCATATTGCTTTTGTACTTGTCTACTCCGCGCCACAGAACAGAACAAAAATGTTTTTTTTATTATTGTATCATGTCAGGGATCCATCCTTTTCAGCTTTGGAAAGGTTCCGTTTGAAAACAGTCATCGTTTTATTCTCTTTTATTTTCTCTGGGAGCTTCGCACAAAAACTTCTTTTGTTGAAATCAATCTGTGAGAAGAGTAAATGAGAAAAGTTGTATTAGATTTTAATCCTTGCTTCCCGAAAAGCTGACTATGAGAATTTTGGGTGCATGCATCTATTCCATTAGCATTTTTTCCCGTTTTTTCCATGCTAATTCTCGCCCGCTTTCCAAGTTCATTTCCTCGTTTTTTGATGAATAAACATCATCGCTGAGAAAAACCAACTCACCTACATTTAGCGATCCAACGGAAACTGCAACTAACCATTTGAGATCATCTTTTCTCTCCTTCTCGCTATTTTCTTAGCCTTTTTAAAAATGCATTATTTTAGGAGAGAGACTTGAGGAGAGAAAGAACAACGGGAGAAAAGGGGATGAACTGACTCAAGCGAAGGCATTCATCCGAACTGATACGAAGAGGAGCTCAGCAGCCGAACCAAGAGCGTACCAGAGGAAAACAAGAATTTCAAACAGGAGTTCAGAAGCGAGTGCGTGCTTTTGCCCAAAAACTGAAATCCTTCTTTCAGTTTGCATTCAACTCGGAAGCTAGTCACACTGTCAGCCGTAGTGAGTGTTTCGGTGAGTGGTGAAAGTGTAACCGATGTAGGGAAACTGGTTGATTTCCGTACTAAAGCAAAACAGCGAAAAATAAGAGAGGGCTTTTCGTGCCTCTTCTACGTTCCCTGTGCATAGTTCTTGTCTCAATTTGTTTTTTTTTTCAACTTGGGCTCCTTCGTCTTCTCACATAGAAGCTCCCTTTTCCCCCCTTTTGACCAGCACACACAGAGAGAGAACTGAGGTGAATTGGTGAAAACATTTTTTTTCTCCTTGCAGAAAACTCTCGCAGTTTGTGGCTTTCCATCTATCTCTTGCTGTGCGGTCGAAAAGGCATTTTCTAACGGAATCAGTTATTTTCGCTATCATCATCGCAGAAGTGAAGAAAAGTCACACTTACTACACCCTTCATTTATTACAAGACAGATCGTTCCGCTAATTAACTTACCAGCAAGTAGTTTACGTCTCTCACTGTACTTTATTGACAGTTTTTTGTTGGTGGCTGTGCTCCTGCACAAAAAAAAGCACAGCTTGCTTTGTGCATTCGACTAGACAGTACTTGTTATACGTGAAGCCTTGTGTACCTTAGCAAAATAAAGGTGGCTGGCTAGACTTTCTCAGACTTGTTTTCAATCACCGCATCATCCAAACTGTTTTCTGAATCATGCACTGCATTCTTAAAATTCTTCGCGGAGGAAACTACGACTTGTCGTCGTTTGTTACTTGTAATGGCAAAGTGTGCCCTGCAGTATGACATAACTAATTGCATATCAAATCCGATTAGGGATATTTGGAGTCTTCATAGGAAAAGTTGCTTTCGTATAAAAAATTGAATAGTGTAGGTGTAGTAGCACAACAAGTAATATTTTAGGGTATATATTTTCCCCTTAAAAATGAGCAAAAAACTAGTGGGTAGGTAGCCACATGATATAGTAATTTATTTTACTGATTTATTTTTTTTGCCCTTTTTTGAGAAAAACAAACTTGTATAGTTGATTATAGAGGAAGCGCTGAAGAAAAAAACTTTTTTCTCTGGTGAAAGTGAATGTGAAAGTGTGAATGAGCATTTTTCTCTTCAGAATACTAAATAAGTTGTTTTTTTTTGTTAATGATGATGCAGAGGAGCACAGCTAATGCAGAATTTTTTGAAGCGTGTAGGGGTAGACTGTAGCTCTGAGAAAATTGCTAGTACACTGATCTCTTGCACTGGAATGAAAGGAGCAACAACATTTACATCTGAAACAACTAACACCACTGCCTTCACATCACAACAACACAACCCCAGAAGCAAGGGCATTATTTCAGGGGTAAGCCGTTGTTGGGAACTAGGAGCGGCGGATCGATTCGCTTCATATCTTCTGTGATATGACGGCAGACAAGGAGACAGGAAGCCTTTAGTTGGCTTCTTTTTTTTGCCATACCTGGTTTCACTACTTTGGTAATTTTCTCCCGTCCCCTTTTTTTCTTGGGGAAAAAAGCGCATCGATAATCAGGACGAGTACGGGGGAAAAATAAACAGGCAGAGAAAGGGATCAGTTCCTTGTCTCACATCAAAATCCCCAAAATGGAATTGGATATGGAAGATGATGAAACGGAGAATGTGTCAGATGAGCTGCCTTTTCCAGGATTCCAGAGGATCTCCATGCGATGTATGGAGCAAAGGCATCCTCTTCGATACACCTGCCTCAGGATGATTACCAATCCATATCCTTTTCATACGATCACAAACAAAAAGCATTTTTCTGTAGTACATTCCCTCATGCCTAAACAACCTGCTGCTTTTCCTCCTATTGTTTAGCAAGTCTGTAGATTTTCAATTTTGTTGCTGAGTCGATATGGCACTCAGCCTGTGACTCGTACTCTTGTCCGCGTTCATGTCTGTCAGCGCCCCTTCTCCTCTAGATTCCTATTGAATTAGTTCTGGCAGTGCAGCCTCCCCACACAAAGTTATCAATTCATATCACAAACGTTAGCACAAAATAATTGTGTTTATTCTCACAGATAGTAGATCTACAGGCTTGCCCAACTCTGCTTCTTATTTACTCGCTTTGCCTCCACTCTTATTTTCTCTGCTCTTCTCCCGAAGGGCGTCATAATCCATTTTCGATAGAAGTGCTAGAATGCGCGGAGTGTTGTAAAATGCAACCTTGGAAAAAGAAAATAGCTTCTCAATCGCCATTTCCCCCTTTTATAGCCATGCTCGATGAATGAAACAAGAGGAAAACCATATTTATCCCAATTCCGGTAGTTACGCAAGAGAAAAAAATATAATCAACCAATAAGAAATGTTTAGCAAAGTACTGAGCGAAGCGTTTCATTTATACGGTGACATAGGTAATAGTAATAGTAATAATAATCATTCTTTATTGTCACATCAAATGCTCCCCAGAAAGGCATATTGTGCCATAGACGTAACAACGTAAAGACCATGATTTTCTCCCACTTAACAGATTCCAGATCTGAGCTAGTAGTGATAGTGCCACACAAGCGTATGTAATAACGAAATGTGGAACATGCACAAAAAACTCCATCAGATTGGATGGTGAAACGAGAGCGTTTTCCCAGCTTTACATAATTACCGCAATGAAGCGACTTGCTCGCATTACAAGAATGACTATGTACGTGTGAGATCTTCAGGATTAAACTACGACATAGCCAGCCATTTCATTCAATTGTATAATACCAGAAAAAAAGTCAGTTTTGCTGTTAGCTCAGCTGGATTTCCTTTTTTCGAGTTGACTTTGAGGTATATACACAAAAAAGGATGCATCCAATTGCCAAGGGAAATGCATTTCAAAGAGTTTTCTCCTGAATGGAACTGTGTTCGCAAAAGGGACATTAAGGGACGCAATCTTGACTAAGGGTGGAAAACGGAGCCATTCTCGGCCTAATTATTTGATAGAAATAGCCCTATTTCTCCATGACGCAGTTTCAGTTTGTAGGCAGTGGCAGTATACTGACGCTTGAAGATTTGGCGATAGCGATAGAGACGGTGATTTCTATGACAGATAGGGTCGTACAAAGAAGTGGCCATTACTGTTTTTTATTTAGCAGTTACATGTTGTTTTAAATCACTTGTCGTTGTGCGGCACTTATTCCAGAATAGCCTTCCTTTGTACTTTCCTTGCACTTCTACAGTCCGACAGTATAATTGTGCTTAGTTTTATTTATTATTCCGACGGACGCATATCGGCACGCTTGACTGGCTGGAATGCTTATGACAAAAATAGTTTTTAGAGGGACAGGTATATAGGTATATGATTACGCTTATCGAGATTCTTATCGGATTAGGACGGATGAGGAAAAATTTAAAAAAGCGGACTTGTGAAGGTTTCAAGGTTTTCGGAGAAAATCGAATAGCAACTCCGACTGAAAAAATAAAGTACAGACGAGCGGTCTTAGCGTAGAAAGCTGCTTTCGGTACTTTTGGTAATGGAAACATTTTGTCGACTGCGTTTATACAAAGACACCGAATATTTTTGAATGTGTACGTAGGAGGTAGTATAGGATATTCGGAGAAAGAGAAAGGACGGAGGGACGTTTGGGGAAATCAACATGTTATTACGTATCATGTGCTTTTTTGTGCATGTGATTGCATTACGTGTTGTGTAAGAAGCTGTACGGATAAATTGACTGGTGCAGGTACACCGAGCGAAATGGAAATTAGATGTGGAAAGGAAGATGGGGACCATAAAGTCCCATTTATCCCTTGGAAATATATGTACCTACCAGGCTTTCTCCGCTTTTTGGAGAATGTTGCAGATTTTGCTCAGACGAGGATCAGGAATACTCACTGCTCCTTCATATAATACAGCCCATTGATTACCTATGTATGGTATGTGTTCTCCGTCCAGAATGAACAAAAACGCGGGAGGATTCGGGCTCATGTTCAGTGTTCAGCCTTTCCAGTTAGCCAAGAAAAAAAACTGCATAGTGATGTTATATGGTGGATGTGGCTGTGTTGGATGCAAAGACATAATAGGCATTATATATGTTATGCGTAGGTACCAACAATAAATGGAAGTACAATATGGTACCGTGTGCAAGTTTAGTTTTGGGTGAACCAGTGAGAAAAAGGTTGGAGCGTATAGGAGAAATTTCACCGCAGTCAAAACTTCGAAACGGCTGGCACTTAAGTTATGACACGATGTTTCTAGGTGAAAGGCGAGAGGAGGGAGAAAGGGCACTGCTTTTCTCGTCTTTTCCAATTTGTGTGGAGGTAAAGGCAAAAAGGAGGCCTACATCACCATACTACGTAGCCTCAGTCTTGCATACCTATACTAATTTGCACAAATAAATACTTCAGTCGTTTATAGAGGGTTGGGTAAACTAATTCAACCGGGGTATAAAGTTGTAGTACTCGTGCAAGATGAGTATTCCCTCAATATGCCGCGAAGAGGAGGAACCTAGAGGAGAGGATCATATAGTATTCCTTTTACGGGCACTCTCCTCACCCCACTAACGTTCCGCGAGCTTTATAGAGCTTTAGGGCTTTCCTTTTTCAGTGATAAATTCAATTAATTGAAAAAAATTGATTTGTTTAGTTTTGAGAACTTCAATTTGTCGAATATTAGTCTTCCACTCTCCTTAAATTGCGCTCGCTGCTTGCTCCACTCAAGCTGTTTCGGGGAAACACCTTGAAAAACAGGATTTTTTTTTGTTTGGGGGAAACCGAGAAAAAAGCACTTATCTCTTATCAGTGCAGTATAGATACGGAATACTCTTTCACGGGAAATGTTCCCACAATGATAATTGCATTTTCGGAATAAAATTTTTTATTGAGGTCAAACGAGAGGCGCCATTTCTTTCCAATGAACATGATCATTTATCATATTATGGTCGGGAGTTGGGATCTCGGGATCCAGAGGAGACTTGCACGGTAACGTTAGACTTTAAAATCAAACTGTAATGCTATACTTTTGCAGTGCACACAATGGGAAAAGGGCTATTATTTTGTAAGTCAAGGCGTAGCCATATGAGTTGACGAGTTGATAGCAAAAAAGAAGGGAAAAAAACTGCGTTCCGTATACGGTTTAATAGCTTATAATTTTTATAATATTACAGGCCAGGTGGCTAATGCTACCTGTCTAGAGTGTCGAAGTAGACTATCCTCACTGACATTTTCCTAATTTTTTTTCCAAGTCACCAATTTCACTCAGCACAGCTACCGCCTTTTTTTCTTCCTTTCCACTGGGGAGTTAGTGCTGAGTCTGCAAAGAAAAACTATCACTGACTTGGAATGGAAAATGGAATTGGTGTTTTACCGTAGACATAATTCATATCTTTTATGGGAGTGTAACGCTTTTAAGAATCTTCTCGGGTTCGTAATGGGATGTACAGTAAATATATGGGCATTTCGCTGCGTACGAGTTTCTCCGGAGAGAGAATAAAGTTGGCATGTATGATCCTTAATGGTTGGATTTTGGTATCATGCTGAAGCTACCTCCTCCATTAAAATGTATTCGCGAAAAAAAGAAAAATTCAGGGTCAAAGGGTCAAACGTTTCAATTACAAAAATGTTCTATTCATGGATGGGAACATCACATTTGTTAAGGACCCATTGTTTTCTCGTCAAGTCGATATTTTTTTTTGCAAAGGCTGCATAGTGAATAGAAATGGCTGAGTAGTTTGTTCGTTGTCAAAGGTAGAAAGTCAGAGCACATTATCAGTTTGCCCCATCAAGTCATGTAAAGCGGATTTGATTGAAATAGATTAATGATTCATGAGTAGACTTCAGTCTCTATCGGACATCCGAATCTTAATCTTCCGTGTATAATTAGGAAACTTTTACGAGTTGTAGCTAAACTAAAGAGAAAAAAAATCCATTTAGTAGCATTTCTCATTCTCACGCTCCAACAATTTCCGTCCCTTTACTTTCCACATTGCTGATACGTGAACAATATGCACTTTGTTCAGTTACGTATTCATGTCAGTCGACTTTTATCGTTTCTATAGACTTGAAATTTTCTTCCCCTGTCATAAAAATTGACTGAGCTCCTTTCTGGGTGTTCTCCCCAATATTGTGATGCAGAGCTGTAAAACTCCGACAATTTTTGTTTAGCTGTTTCGCGATCACCGGAAGTTAAGCTATCAAGAACTACTGGCATATCGTTCAAATTCCACATAAAAATATCACTCATTATTAGCTAGCTGTGTAGTCCTCGTATCAGATTGTGATGTTAATCTGACCGCCCATCAGCTAGGTGTCTGACTATGACTATATGACTATGTGCCGTAACCATAACCAAGCTCGTAAATAAAAAAACGTTTCAACAGGCGCGCTCAGAATAATTCTTACGTAAGCGACTCCTCCCGCTACAGTATGGCTTGTGGCAGGCATTGTTTAATCATACACTATCCTGTCATTTCTTGCACTATAAGCTGTGCCACCTTAACTGCTTCGTTTCCACGATCTAGTTATCATCTCAAGCCGTACATGTCAGAATGGCTTTGTGTGAAGATGAACAGGAGTTAGTAGAGAAGGAGATTCTACCTGCATTTTTTCGTCCATTCAGTCCACCCATCAAATCGGGGTTATTCTTTTCCCCTCGTCTGCTTGCTCCATATTTTCTTCCTCATATTTACAGTACTGTAGACACTCTCAAGCTGACATGTGAAGCCAGATGTTGACTGCTTCAATTCTGTTTACGAAGAAAAATAATTTCTTTCCAAAGTTCCCAGAAATATCTGTACACATAGGCGTAGTATGCGAGCACTCTCTCTGTGTGAGGCAAAGGCAACTCTGACATCCTGAAAAAAATCACTGACTCGATACTGCAAAAACAGAGATAATGCGCTTTTCTGGGTAAGCCCACTTTTCCAGCAAAATGGCAAGTCCCATTTTTTAACAGTTCCGAAACATGAATTCCGAATTCTGGATATTGCATTAATTTTCTCTGGCTATAATAACATTCAACATTTCAGAATCAGACAGGCATTCAATAACACCGGTGTGCGCTACTGCATTTTCTATTTATACGATGATCTAACGTAATAATGTGTTTGGTACATATGTTGCGTCTATCGGTCTTGTCCGGAGAATGTTATTTTATTTTGCTGCGTCATATCATGTCTAGTCTAGTTAGCTGCCCAAACGTGTAAAAAGAAATGGTTTATGAAGCCTACTTTTTTTTGCTAAACGCTAACCCTCTCCTGAGTATAATGCTAGTAACGCTTGAGTAGCTTCAGCATTGCATTAGGTGCGTAGGTACAATGTGACGTACATAGGTAGTAGTCTGAAGATGGAGATAACATCCAGGACACAAAACCTATAGCTAGTAGATAAGCGCAATCGATAAACAGCACTTGAGAATTGCTTTTCGCTTAAGAAAATTACATTTCTTTGGAATGAACCACTCACGAAAACTAGTGGCCATAGACGAGATAGTTTGTTGTAATATTTAATTCATTTTGCTGTTTTCTACCTTCTTCAAATACATTATTTTCCTTAACAATATTGTATACGTGGTTTGAGCGAATCAGCATTTTAGTGATCCTTATCAACTGCGTCACGCTCGGGATGTATCGACCTTGCGAAGATGACAACAATTGCACTACTCCAAGATGCCAGTTTTTGCAGGTAAGCCGAAAACGATGGAATTTTGTTCCTTTTCCCCCAAAATATATTTTTTTCTCAGCTCATTCAAAGGCAAAAAAAACAAAAAAAAGCAAAAAAAGTGATTATTTCCTGCAGTCTAAGGAAATATGCGAGAGAGCGGAAGCTGGCACAAAAGAATTTTTTCCCCAAAAAAAACTCTCCTTTCTACTTTTCTAGAAATATAAATAATTAGAGGAGCCTTCATTGTTAATTCTGCAAATTGACTCATGCACACGGTGAGAATGAGATGCAGATTGCTCTCAAGTTTACATAACATGGGTTGCATGCTAAGACACTCTTTCCAACTTCCACCTTTTCCACTATTATGTGTGCATATATGCAAAAATCATGTTTTTTTTTCGCTCCCCCAGTGTGGTACCATGTCGTCGTGTTCTCTCTCCACAACTACAAGCATATTACATGCACTCAACTTTTCAACTACAAACCTAGTGAAAGATGACTTCATTGTTAATTCTGCAAATTGACTCATGCACACGGTGAGAATGAGATGCAGATTGCTCTCAAGTTTACATAACATGGGTGGCATGCTAAGACACTCTTTCCAACTTCCACCTTTTTCCACTATTATGTGTGCATATATGCAAAAATCATAGTTGGAGTATTTTTTTTCTCGCTCCCCCAGTGTGGTACCATGTCGTCGTGTTCTCTCTCCACAACTACAACTACAAGCATATTACATGCACTCAACTTTTCAACTACAAACCTAGTGAAAGATGTATGTAAGCAATGAATGATTTAGTTGGCCCGATTGGTAGTATGTCCAACCAAGTGTACAACAAATAACAGTCCGTTCAGCTTACACCTTAGTTTATCTTTTATAAATTCAATAATTTACAAATAGCAGCTTTGGCTCTTTCCTAGGGAGAAGAAAATAGAGGAACGTGAAAAACTCCGTTTCCCTTTTCATTTACGGCTGGAACGGGATACGGGAATATTTAAAGTTATAGGACTTAGAGAGTCTCCCTTCGCCTTTCACGCAAATTCCTTTCATACTTCCTTTTTTTCCACCATGTTCCAGAATAGCCGCTCTTTACTTACAAGGTACTCGTCTGCATTGCAGCCCTCTAAATCACACATATTTCCCTGGTATTACTTTTTTTACCACAGAGTGTACACCACTCAGCTCCTTTTTTAGATTTTTAAATCCAAGTTCATCTGAAAACATCTGCTTCCATTGCACCAAAAAATATATTGAGGGAAAAGGTGTATTACCTATGCTCAATATGCTCTGCCGTGTAATTTTCGCACGGCCTACATAAGCCAAAAAAATATATGTAAGCGTTACCTGTCAAGTTTTCACTTTGTCAGTAATGTTGACTTTACATTAATTGATCGCCGATAAATTTTTGGGGTAATGCAAAAAGGTGCAAGGATACCTTGTAGGAGTAGAGTACGTCCTTCACTGAAAAACTCTGTTTTCTCCCCTTGCTATTTTTTTCCTTAATATATTTTTACATGAATTTTTAATGAATATGATGAATGGTGGAACGGAGAGAATTTATTTATGCTACCAGAGGGAGATGTTAAAATACACTGTGCATACATGCTATGTGGCTATATCCACATAAAAAGAAGGCAAAGCTTCAACTTCAGAGAACTCCAAGCACTATATGCAGTTTCTCCCCTTTATAGAGTAATGAAAGGCAGTACAT
This sequence comes from Acrocyrtus sp. NNG-2020, assembly GCA_027744115.1. Taxonomy (NCBI): domain Eukaryota; kingdom Metazoa; phylum Arthropoda; class Collembola; order Entomobryomorpha; family Entomobryidae; genus Acrocyrtus; species Acrocyrtus sp. NNG-2020. The sequence continues at coordinate 24,112 of JAHZND010001183.1, forward strand.
CAAGCAAAAAAAGGCAGAAAATACTTCTGACGTCGCGTTGACCTAAAGCTTAAGAAGATGCTGGCTGTGGTGGTGTGGCATGGCGCTTATATAATAACAGCTCTGGTGAGCATAGCGAAAAAAAACGGCTACAAATCGGTTCAGGCTTCATTTATGATGTTTACGTTATGCCCCCTTTTCCCTCCCAGTTTCATTTTGAAACTTTCAGCCTTTGATTCTATTTACTTTTAAGTGGGCTCAGACCTTACAAGTTTATGAGAGCTACATAATATATTATTTCCTTTTTGGAGAGTATTTTTTTAAAGGAGGCTAGTGTGATCTGGAACACTTATGATAATTTATAGTTCAGGTGAGGTCAGTCGGGGTGTTTCGCTAATTTTTTATACTTTTTTATTAGAGCGACTTTTTATATTTCTAAATGGGCTGTGTCGCTAAAGCATGTATAAGCGCGGTGAAGGGATGGTGAACCAAACAGGAAAATTACTTTAGCCTTCTAATGGTGGTCCTTGAAAAGAGCTGTTTCATTCCAGAAGAGTCTGGGTTTCTGAATTGAATTCGGCTGGAACCTAACTGAATATAGTATATACTACCCGATCCCGTAGTAGTAGTAGCCTTATGCTGCCAGAGAAGCTCAACCTAATGCCCTCACCTTTCCTTATTTTTTTAGTACGCTGGGTAGTCGCGTAGTTCCACTTCCACTTCCACCTCCCTGTTTCTGTGTAGTGATGTATTTCACGGAAGCAGTCCGAGCGCAGATGGTACAGTAATACAGACTAACCCCACTCTAGTCATTTCACTCTTTATACATGTATGCAGTAGGGGACTTTATTTTACAGTTTTTTAAAGCTCTCACTGAATCCAACACGTAAGTTGTATAAGCCATTTCATACAGTTCGATACAAAAAAAACATGAAAAAGGTATAATAAAAAATGGAAGCACATTTCTATCCAGTGGTAGAATGGGAATCAAAAGTGCTCAGCTTATAAATTCAACCGGTTGTTTCGCATTAGTATAAGTTTAAGCAAGCGGGATGGATATCCACTTTGGTCATATATCCGAAGTAGTTTTAGGAGAAAAAAGGCAAAAAAAAGTATTCTGGTTGAAAGAAAGCTGTGCGCAAAGTTTCTTGTCAAATCCTTCAAATGGAACATGGCTTTATTCTCTTAGAAAAACAAAATCCTCTTGAAACAAACTGGGCTAGGGCTAAAGGCAACAGCTGGCTTCCAGGGTAGTGCACAATTATCATAACCATTATAAACTTATACTGACGCTGAGTGAGATGTCGCGAATCCGTCCCTTTTGTTTTAGCTAGCTCATGCATTCAACTATCTTTTGTGTAAACAATAGAGAAAGTTTCATGTACTTTTTGGCAATAAGATTTTCCCCCTTTTTTCGCAACCATGCTTTATACTTTCACCAAAATTCACTTTCACTTTCTCGGTATTAAACGACGCCTGCATCAGAATAATATCTCTTTCAGGGCAAAAACTTTTTCTCGGGCCATTTCCTGTACCTTTTGAAGCCAGTACATTGCACCTTTTTTTTGCACAAAATGGGTGACATAATATATTAGAAACGTTGTCAAATGCGATGTCGCATTTAGTGGATGAGTGGACGGCTCTAAAACTCCCTCTGAATCAAATGGCATCTCGCATCGTTCCGAACAAAAGAGAAACTTGGAGTGTGACAATGTTCCGTAAGTGAGTACATCCTACTTGCGAAAAAAAAATCCTTGTGCACTCTCATATTTCGCTCTACCTTTTACTATTTGCAGAAATACTTTTGGCGGTCTCAAATCTCAATCATAGAGCCTTCTCGCACTTCTCATCAATTTTCGCTTCTATCCAAAATCCCATTTCTCTCATTTGCCTGGCTCTGTATGCGCTTGCATATATTTGCCGTTGTGCTTTCCTAAGAGTTTGGAACTTGAACTGAGAGCATCTGAGAATCCCGATTTTGTTTCCGATTTTCCGAGCTCCAAGAAGGATTTCGATTACAAAGTTAAAGTGGCACTTACATTATGAACTCTCGTACGATCTATAGACGGCGAGAGAATGTTTGTTCACCACTCAACTGCCTGAATGGTGAGTGGAGTACGCTCCCAGGCTTTGTTATCTTTATGAAAAGGACTCAAAATTAGCTATTGATACCTATAGGTGGCCATAAACTCAACTGGGAGTTCATTTTCTGTTTTCTGGATGAAGGTGCTTTCCAAACAAACACATATCCGTAGCACGTCCATATACATTTTTTTTTACAAATTTGGCAAGAAAATCGCGAAAAGTGCAAATATATGTACACATGCATACCTATCCTCCAACTGGAACTGTTTTTTCACTGCGGTTGACGTCATCAGATTTGTAGTGAGTCAAACATCAATTTTTTCTTGTCTCTCGTTCACTCCTTTGCTACTCCTTAAGGTTCATTGAATTTCCAAGGGCAAACATAAGTTAGCATTCAACTCTCCATTTTTATGCGTGCCACAAAATGATATAAATAAAGCTTTTTTATTCATATTGAGTAATCCAAAATATGGGAAACAAATGGGAAAATCTGTTATTTTCCTTGAAACATATTTTTTACGTAAGATGTGTAAGAAGATTTGACAGAAGGCGACTGGACTAAGATTTTGTGCACACAAACCAATATGCAATAGCAGAATCCCACACCATACCAAAACCAGATATTTCATCTGCATTAGTAGCAAAACCAGATATTTCATCTGCTCACCGGAAGTGTCAAGTTATGACATTATAAATACTTGGCATATTTTTGTTGTTTTATCATCAGCCAAACGTACACAAAGAAATAAATGTGCTGTGCTGTGGTTGCAATGCGCTCACAAAAATCACATCGTAGTAAGTGCATATGTTCGCCTTCACGGTTTTGTGTGCAGCATTCCAGTTCCAAAAAAAGAAAATGACTTTAAAAGTATTATTGGATATTTCGGATGGAAAAGGAGTAGCGTATCTGCAAAAGATTTTTTTTGTGTTATTCTTTGTGCTCACTCTCACGAGCGTTGCTTGCACAAACATATGCTAAGCGAAATCTTATTTTTTGGGGGAAATATATCTCCTTCCTGAAAATAGGCTGTTGCTTGGTCTTGGTTGTTTGGATTCGTGCAAAGTCATTGTATACATCCGGTCGGACCAAATACGCTGATATATGTACTTATATGCAAATATTATCGCTTTAGTAGCGTCCTCCACGCCAGCCTTCTTTGTGACAAACAAGAAAAAGGAGAAAAAAGACATGAAGAAGGAAAAGAATTATATAGCGAATTGATAGGATCACATACGACCACGACTTCGAATCGAATCATATCAACTGTGTACGAATGAACGGATGAATAATTTTGCTCGGGTATGCATTTACTAGTAGTGCCACTGTGAAACATTTCGCTCAATAAAATTGAGATGGGAGGATGCTAGGGAAAAGCAAACAAATGAGAAAATACAGATACGAATCACTGAGAAATAAGGGAGGAAATACAGAGGAAGTTCATCGAAGCAATGGTAATATTTACCTGAAAAAGTTATCAGGAAATGAACACAACGTTATGCACGGTCTGGGTCTGGATGAGTTTTTGAAAGTAGCACTACACCAAACTCCATTTCCTATGGGCATGCACGAGCACGAAATAAAGAAGTTTTAGAGTTGAGAGCTCCAAAAAAACTGGAGTACGTTATTCACATTGAAATATCTATTTTTTGTAAATGGAAAACACTATTTTTTAGCGGATGCTGCAAAAAAATGGTACGGAACGGTTGGGGAAAAACTGTCGTTGATTCTCGAGTGCACTGGAAACGGGAGCTATTGTAGATAGCTGTGCTGGGAGAGTAGCAGATTGATACATGCTTATGTGGGCGTGTGTCGCCTTAATAGGTGTAAAAAGCACCATGTGGTCTTAAAAAGATTGGCTCCGATTGTGTTACGGCACAACTTGCCATTATCATAAAAAATCACTTGCACTCCCCATAAAATAGCGAATCCCGGTGCGAGGGAAAAAAATAATAAATGTATTTATATGTAGATTCCAAGCCATGTAGATTCGGTGCACAATGCTGCTGCAGGTTTTACACATCCGAGGAGCTGTATTGTGAGTGTACTTGAGTTGGAAATCTCCACTCAGCATTAACTCTGCCGTTGTGCCGAGCAATAAAACCAGCAAAATTAGATGCACTCGTGTTAAAATTCTCGGCTTCCCCTGTGGATGTAGTGCCGTAATTGGTAGTTTCCGTTCCATAAATTCCACAAGTTTGAGTACTTGTACAAGGAAATTGGTATTACATGCACTTTTTCCGCGATTATTATCTGGGGAACCGGCAAACATTTTTACATGGCCTGATGTCCTTCAATTTGCATGACATGGAAGTTTTGCAGCTTTTTATTAGAGTTGCCTTTCTCCTGCAGTACTATATTACCACTTATACCGTGGGCTAAAAGCACTCATAACCAGATAAAAAAATAAGCTCATATCTCTTACCACCACAAACAACATGGGTGACCAATGGAATTAAATTTAAAGCAGATTTTTTTAAATGCAAAATTTCCGTTCCATAAATTCCACAAGTTTGAGTACTTGTACAAGGAAATTGGTATTACATGCACTTTTTCCGCGATTATTATCTGGGGAACCGGCAAACATTTTTACACGGCCTGGTGTCCTTCAATTTGCATGACATGGAAGTTTTGCAGCTTTTTATTAGAGTTGCCTTTCTCCTGCAGAACTATATTACCACTTCTGTGGGCTAAAAGTGCTCATAACCAGATAAAAAAATAAGCTCATATCTCTTACCACCACAAACAACATGGGTGACCAATGGAATTAAATTTAAAGCAGATTTTTTAAAATGTAAAAAAAGAAGCATGTGGACCTTCGCAATCATCACAACTTTCATGACCTTAAATCTTTAACTCGAAACCGTTAGCGTTCGATCCCATTAACAGTGAGGTTATAGATTAAAGTAATAATGAGCACGGAGTACATATGTCATTGAGGAAAGACAGGGATCATACACGTGTGTAGGATTTTTTTTTCTGAAAAGCGATGAAAATGCTAGTGTGAAATATTTCCGTCCCAGACTTTTGGTGCGGTGCATCCACAATTATATTTAGGTCTGTACTCCCAACGTTTTCTGCTGTTTTAACGTAGACCGCTGTTGATGCCCACCCACTGTCAGTCAAAAAAAATCAAGAATGAAGTCGAAACGAAAAGATTTTTTCTGCTCTTTGTAGATTTTCACTCATGTAGAAATTATTTTTACAGTTACTCCACATGCAAGTAATGAAATTAGAGAGGAAGAAGAGGATTCTTGACTCATAGCTTTGTCATAACTATTCGGCACGTACATCAAATAGAACTTTGTGTGGGTATTTTTTTTCCTTCTCCATTTTATTTTTTTTCTACTATGAAATTGACTCAATGGAAGTTTGCAAGCTCTCTTGCCAGCCAGGAATACATGATTGCCTAACTATATCCAAGTAAAATCATCTGAACAGAAAAGGAAGCCACAAAAAATCTCACCGTTATTTTTATGTAATAATAAATGGCACGGTTAGTTGGGATGTAGGAAAGTAGCATGCCGTCATATTATACTCCTTTAAGTATTTCTAAAAGCTTACCTCTCTTCTGACTCTGACTACATGGAACATGCCAAAATAAGCCAATGCTTTTCATTGTTTTTATTTAGGAACTAGCCTCTGTTCTTACTAGAGCAAAAATGAAGATTGTAAAACGCAGGCAGAAGATTGTCTAAAAAATTATCGGAGAATAGTGTTGGAATGTGATTGTGAACTTGCGGACAGACTTGCATTCTTGTAGTAATGTAGCTAGCTGTAAGTAACAAAGTAGGTAGTGGCAGACATAAAGGAGTAGGAGTGAGTGAGGAGTGGTAATGCGAGGCTAGTGCCTGGTAGGCAGTTGATTTCAAACGCAGTTATAAGATCATGGCATGTTCATGTACTCTGCTTTTTTTACTCTTTTCTGTAAATATTTTACCACAACATACTATTTACTGCATGATGGCTCCACGCTCCCACTTTTTTCGATCAGGATTGGGGAAAAAGGTGACTGAAAAGTAGTGGCGCATAAGGCTGGAGAGGAAAACAGAGTTATCAAGCGAAGCCGGTGGAATTTCAAACAACGAGAAGATTTTTTTTTGAAGGAGTCGTTATTTTTGCGTCTACCATTTCCCTACTCTTGTCGCTGTCTCCTTGTTTCGAACGCTGGTGGAGCTAATAATAGCGATTCTCTGTAAAAATTAGTGGTTGACTGACAGCTAAAAAAGGAGAGTTACGCTGCACATGCCGAAAATTGTGGATGGATATGGATGTGAGTAGAGCAAGGCTATAGATGAGTGTTGTCACTGATTTCCGGCTGTTTTCCAGAGGGATTTTACACATTCGATAGCTTTTGCATAAAAACGAAACGAGAAAATACATCTCTCTTGTACACAGAATTGTTTAAAATGCAACCTTTTTGAAGGATTCTCACAATTTTCATGGACATATCATATAAAGATGCTTACAAAAAGATGACTAAACAAGTCAAAAATATTTTTAGTCTTCATTCCCATATTTTTCCCCTTTTTTTGACATGCACGATGCATTATTAAGTAACTTTTAATCAGTCGTTTTCGGAACGCGAAAGGAATATTCAAGATATGATTTGATATGCTGAGACTCTGAGAGTGACATTATGGTAGCTGTCGTACATAATCATCAGAATTTGTTGTTTATCTTTGATGTTAGGTAGTGGCACTCTAATAGATTTCAATTATCTTGGAGCTGGAAGATCGTGGAAGGCATTGGGCCAATAAACCGTCGTCTCACGCTCACCCGTAGTGTTTACAAGTTACTTCAGTTATGTTGCGTATGAACATAACTGCTGGCAGAGCTGGGAGCTTCCCGAGCGGAAGAAACAACAAACATTTTTCATTACCTCCCGCATCAAGAAAAGTCATTGATCGAATCCTTAACAAAAGTTGAAGCCAGATGCAAAACGTGGGGAGTTTTTTTTTCTTACCCACGACAAGTTTTTGATGCCTGCTCGTGTAGTTGATTAAAAGTAAAGAGGTTATTTGAATATTAGGGAGCTCTAGTTTTCCAGCAAGGGGTACACGGTAAAAAAAACTGGAGAAAAAAAATCGTAGTCTGTTTCTTTGTCCTTATGTGGATATGTAGAGTCTACATGGCAGTTAATAAGTGTGGGAACCACTACTACCACACAGGAAAAAAAAGTTATGAGAGAGGTAGGATGTCTGTTGTACACTGCTTGAGCTGCATATTACATAATACAATTTAGACAATGAAACTAGCTGATTCTCATTTTTCTTGGGTAGCTGCGGCTGTCTACAAGCCACACCGTTCATTTTCAGTTGCTCGCTGAAATCTGTCTATTAAAGTGGATCTCACTGTGAGTCCGTAGGTAGTGCATTATGCTATTTTTCCGTGAGATCAAAAGTAGTTTTTTTCCTATTTGAGTAGCATTCACATTCACGTCACAATGAGAGAAAAGTGGCAGCAAGCAGAACAGGTATCTTAGCGAGAACGGTTTGTATTGCCGCGTGTGCTAATAGTACTGTACTTAAGTATTGCATGTATGTATGTGCGCCTAGAGTTTTTTTTTCCTCCAGCCCAGTGGAGAAAGGCTCCAGGAGAGAGTTTGTACTTTCCCTTGAATATAACCAAGCATGGCAGCTAGCTGTTCCATTTCAGAAAAGTTTGTCTTTGCGTGCAAACTCCACTTTCCCACTGAGGGTAGACTCATATTAAAAAAGAAGGGGGAATGCATGTTGGCTGTGCTGCTGTAACTTATCATGATGCTGCACACTGGGAAACTCTACAGAAGAAATTGCAGATAAATATTCTAGTACATACCCTCACCTACATGACAAGCAACAGCCTCTAGCATAAGTAAAATACACAGTTAGTTAGGTGAGGTCGCAGCCATAAAAAAATTTCATGTTGTGCTGTAAAGGAGCAATCGAAGCAGTTAATGCGGATATCCCGGAAAATATATATTTTTCATGGGAAACGTTCTTTGAAAGGGAGAGGCGTTCGTCGTTTCCCTACAAAATTAATGGCAGGAGTTTTACAAATGAATGTTTTAGATTGGCGCAGATTTTACAATTCGCAGCAACCTGTAAAAATTACTGGAATTGGTCTCAAAATAGAGATACTTACATTTTAGTGGAGTCTTGTCATTTGCTGGAGGGAGAAAATGGAAGGCTTCTCGCCAGCGAGCTTCTGACCCACCTGGTATCTTGTGCCATTACCGATTTTTTCAATACATTTTACGCCAATATTTATTAGTGTCAAAAGCCACACACTGATAAAGATGTACATTCATGTAGCCCTTCATAAAAACAATGCATTTTTAATGTTGCGCTGGGATTGGCTGCAGTGAAGCAAAATTTGGAAAGGAACACGACCTCCTCTCCGTACGTACAAAATTGCAAACGCTCACTATTTTTGTGAAGCCTTATTTCTGTTGGCTTTATAAGGGTCGATGTAGCAAAATGTCAAATGCCCAGGCTAGGTAAAAACTCATTTTTTGGGGCATTATCAGACTACATAATTAGATTTCTCGCAACGAAAGATACGAGCACGTGGTGGGTGTAATTTACCCTTTCGTAGCTGAATTAACACAGTCGGCTTGCTTTAATCAAAAGCTGCCTGTCCCGCTCCGCTGTCATTTCGATAATCCAGTTACTTCTAGTTTATGAACACATTTGCGTGTGAAAATTGACGTGATAACCGTTTATACAAGGAACATATATGATATTTTAGCTGTGTTTTTCATTCTGTGTTTCAGAAATTGGATGACTGCATATTTGCCTTTTTCACTCTGGAAATGGTGGTTAAGATGATCGCAATGGGGCTGCTGGGACATGGCTCTTACCTAGCCGAAAAATGGAATTTGCTGGACTGTTTCATCATCGTCACCGGGTAAATATTCCAATTTTTTGAAATTAAATAGCCAACACAATTTTTTCGAACGAAGTTGAATTTGGAAATGTTTTTTTTTCAATTTCTTTCGTTTTCTGTACATTGTATTGAATTAAAATATTCCATCAGGAAATATGCAAAATGTAATTTTGATAACTCGGAAAGATACGGTACGTTATATTTAGAACATGCACTACCTGCTAATTGCACAGTGTGCAGTGCCCTGCAAATTGCAGGCTGCAATATCAAATGATATGGACGCCTTTTCGGTGTAAAATTTTTTATCGTTAAATCAATACGGTACACTATATGCGTAGTTCCTTATAAGCGCTATAAGGCCTACTTTTGCTAACGTTCTCGTTTCTATTGATTTACAGCTTGATGGAATACTGTCTTCCAGATGTGGACAACGTAAACCTGACGGCAATTAGAACGATCCGAGTTCTCCGACCACTGAGAGCAATTAATCGCATCCCTAGTGAGTACTAACTTTTATCTACAGCTTTCCCCTTTAATTCCTCATTTATTAGCGATTACATCGGCGGGTTGCAAGTCCCTTTTCGGTACGGTGGCATCTCTCCAAAGGGCACGCTCTATACTTGAATTTAGAGTTTAGGCAGGCAGGTGAGTCCTGAGTTGTGATACGCTCCCTGCCACCGCCGCAATCTAACCACCCAGGAGAAAGTGGCACTGCACTGCCAAAAATACGAAACAATGCGGTTGTGCACTGTCTCATGATTTTGTTTTCTAGACTATACTCTTGCCAGAAAGGGAAGCATCAAAATTTCGAATGAGATTTATGCTCCGAGGTTACACACGAATCGAGTGACGTAATGACGCAGGGACAGGCCGTAGAAACTTTAGAGCTTTGCCCACCACAGCATCCTCACATGACTCCTCTTTCCCCTTTTGTTGATTGCGTGAATAAAAGTCGTATACATGTCGGGCATGCAGAGGTTACATGCTCATCCGACAGTTTACAATTAGAACAAGGCTGGAAAGGGGTGTCAGTGCCCCCTTGAAGTAAAGAATAGGATACATCTATCAATGACACGGGAGTGAGAACTTAAATCGAATAAACACTTGTCACAACCGCAAAATAGAATAGACCACCTTAGCACGGTGTGGCAGTGCATCATCAGCGGAATTGGTTTTATGACATGTTTACGTCATCGTCGGAAAAGTATTGCGATTGCTATTACATCCTATTGTCACTTTCTAGTCAGCCAAGTTATCCTCAACTGTCACCGAACAATGTAATATGAGGTTTTTGCATTACCTCGGTGAATTGATTTTGACAGTGATTTTCCATCCGGAATTCCGGGAGTTAAGGTTTTATTTTTGGCGCTGAGAGTCCCGCTCGGAGCACATCTGAAAGTCTGATTTTTTCCCTATTTTTCCCTTGGCACTACCAATACCAATACCCATACTTATACACCACACATGATTATACCTTTAATGTAGAGGTGAATAGAAAAAAATATTTGGGAAGCTATCAAATCTCATTTGTATATTTTCGCAACCCACAGGGCAGCACACCTACCGAAAAAAAACTTTTTTTTGTTTGGAAATTGCTGGCAACCTGTTCAACCATTTTCATTAATTCCGTTTGTGCTTGACTTGTTACAGGTATGCGTATTCTTGTGATGCTTCTCCTCGATACGCTTCCAATGTTGGGTAACGTTCTGCTTTTATGTTTCTTCGTTTTCTTCATCTTCGGGATAATCGGTGTGCAGCTGTGGGCTGGAACCCTGAGACAGCGCTGCTTCATCTCTTTGCCACCGGATGTTTGGACCCTGGATCCAGAGTATGTTTTCCAAAGCTCTTTTCTCTTTCCCACTTTTTATATATCAATCTTTGTTTTTTCATATTCCTATTTCTTCAGTAATTTTAATGGAGACGTTTTTCCTTAAAACATTTTCAGCATGTTTCTACTATTTTAGAAAGACAAATATCTATTTTCATAAATTATCGTAATTCGTATCAAAGCATACATTTTATTTTCACTTCTTCATTTTACTCTTTTAAATTCGTATAAAATTTCTTAGTTTGAACTTGCGAAGTCATAAAATATATGCAAGACAATTAATCATGCACACCACTACAGCATAATATACATGAAATATATATATATAAAATGAATACTTTTAAATAGAACTCTCAATTTCAATTTTAACTATTTTTAAGGTAATGTCTGTATATGAAAACAAAAATCTCTTATTTCAAGTTTTTGTGTATGGAAAAAATAATTTTTTTCTTTTTTTCTGTTTTTTGCTTCCTTTCAAATATATATGAACGAAAAAATTTTTTGACCAATTTGGCGACAAAAACTGTACGTACCAAAATCATCTCATGTGTGCTACTACCATCACCACCATCATCCACTTCTCTGCTCCGCTACTTCACAAACTCCTTTTCTCTCTCTGGTTTTCTCTCGCGGTTAAAAAATAATGTCATTGTGTGCACTACTACACCGTTACCACGCACGAAAAATTCCATGACTTATGAAATTCGCATGGAAAAAAAACTCGTGTTATGTGTACCCGTGTGCAACATCATTATCTTGATAAAATATCAAACTTCCAATTCCATCAATTGCTCAATTCTCACTCATCTGGGGCCTCTGTAAGAATTATCGCAAAGCAATTCTACACGGTGCGAGGGCCAAATCTGCAGTAAGGACTTTATCCAACCAAACCAGTTACTGTTGATATTATAACAAAACAATTTGATAATAGTACATAACTATATAGCTCTTAGAGAAACTTTTAGTCATGCAGAAAACTCTATGTGTTCTAAACAATAATGAGTAAATAACAAAACAATCATTTTACACAAATGCAGAAAACTCTCTACCGCCTCCGTAGAATGTAGCGATCTTTGTTATGTGATATGTGTGCTCTTTTTTGAGGGACACCAAAATATAAGCTGCCTGTTCCGCTGAAAATACGTTTTTTGTACAATACCTCTCTAATACCCAAAATTATCTCTCTTTTATGCTCATACTCAAAACTCTCTCCAACCAATCTTGCTTTCTTCAGAAAAAAAACTGCAGTTTGTTGTTAGTGTAGACCCATGCCCTTTTTTAAATCTATCGCGTTTTTGCCCCAGAAAGAAGCCCGTTTTTTTGGGTGCCCCAATATCTTTATTTCCATAAGAAGAAAAATATTTTTTTCTAACCTACTTTGCTCAACTAGGTACATAATGTACATTACTGAGGAATTTTGTGGATATGAGATGGTTTTTTTTGTCTACCGTCTGCAATAACTTTATACATGTGCTATCTTGTTTTATGAGTAAAAGTAAATGCACAAAACCATCATCATATCGCCCTAAGAAGGTTTCGTGACTCAGGAAAAACCGGAAATCACCAGTAAAAATTGTTTTACAGAGTAAATTGCAACCACATGGTAAACCTAACTCGACTTAAGTGCTATTTAAATTAACGCAAGCGAGCAGCCAGTCCTTATACTTGAAGAGTTGAAGACGTGCAAAAATTCCAAAACCACTTATGAATGGGAGGGAAAGACATTCCTTCGGTTACTAAAATTATCATAATAAATCTTCTATCCAGTTTCCGTCTTGGGGTGGTGTTTTTAAGCTGCCAAGCGTGACAAAGTGAGACTCTTTTATGCAAATGCAATGGAATATGAAATAGCATCGTAGTGCTGTAAACATGCATTTCTGGCGATATGATGGAGACTGCAGACCTTGAAGAGACTTCAGTTTTGGAAGTAGTACTTGATGCTGGCGTTTTCGTTATGTTCAAATAGCACTTGACAGAGTTTGCCTTGTGAGCACATTTATCACCACCACTTGCACTCTGTATTGGAGTAGCCCATTAGAAAGGAGATGAAAAGATGTGTACAAGCTGCGTTTACACCATGGAACTCGTCGAGACTAGTGGAAAATGATATATCATGCTATGCCAGTTTTTATCCATTTTTCTGTATGGAGGTAGACTGAATTTTTAAAATATTGGCTAATCTCCATATACGCAAAACACTCCCTCGAGCAAGCTGGAAGTAACGCAACAGTCCTGTTTCTTCCATTTAAGCCTTTCCGCATCTCACGGGACCGGAGCCAAGTGATTTTTTTCAAAGCATGTGTGCCGTATAGCTCGAAAAAAAGGAATTTTTATGTGTGTCTGTTCGTATGTGTTAAATGCATTGTTATATGCTATGCGTTTAGTTATACAACTTTCCTACTTTATCATCCGTATTTTTAAAATGCTCAAAGTTCCAACGTAAAAGAGCATTTGAAAAGTAGACCTACTTCAGCCCTACTTTAAATGGCCTGAGGATGGCGTGATATGACACGAAACGGGTTTAAGGTCGTGTTTTTTTAGTGAACTTGGAAGAAAAAGAACGAAACGCCTAGTTGTCATATGAAAATCAATACACGCCTGAATTCACAAACACAAAACGACAATTTGTTTGTTCTGCGAGAAACAGACAAGCACGCAAAGACAAGTACAGATGTCAGAGCCAATATTTGTCAGTGAAAGCCTGTAGTTTCCACATAAATCAATAGCTTCGTTAGGAAATTTGCAACTCAATAAGCTATTCAAGTACAAAATTAGTACCCGTAGCTCACCATATACCACCATTACATTTTTTTAGACGTGTGATGTGGTAGCTGCGTTATCATTATCATCACATCACCAACACTAGTACTATCCTCAAAGTTTTCCGATTTAGAAGATAAGGGCCATAGAACACCTTTTTGTAGTCTGCGTAATTACAGGCACACAAGAAAAGCCATCAAAACAACTATAGCATATACATTTACCACCACAAACAGCATGGCGACATTAAAGCATACGTAACATCAGGTTGAGTTACGGAACTAAAACCTAAACTGTATTTTAAAAGAAGCAACACGTTTTTCTTACAATGCTACCAAACTTTATTACGGCCCACACATTTCCAACATAATGGGGCCATGCCATGTCAAAACTTTTTTTTCCCTACTTTTACCAAATTATTAACCTTGTTAGCTCTCGCCTAACTTGGCTCCTCTCTTTTAATCGAACTTTAAACTTTTCTGTGCGTCAGATCCGGCTTTCTCCTGCTGAGAGAATTACTTTGTTAACCATTTTTTTCATGGTATGGCTGCGAAAACATTTCCGTTTGAGTGGCACATCCAAAAAAAAGAAAACTTGGCCTTGTGTAGAGCATGTTGAAATGATGAGTTTATAGGCGCCTCCCATAAATGCCCTAAACTTACAACTTAACCATTTCCAAATGTCACATTAACCATCAAGGGCTTTGCGACGAAGTAGATAATATCAAAGCCGAGCGAGAGTAACCACTGCAAAAATGCGTTTAGCAGAAACAGTTTTATCCAGTCAATGGTATTTAGCAAATAACCTAATATAACCTTTTCCAGTACAAGTTTATCACCCTTTTCGCCATTAACGAAGCTCTGCCAATTTTTCATGTAGATCAGTGTGGGTAAAAGCAATTACCTTCGTAAATTGAAGCCACTGAAAGGCTACCACCTATAGACTGTAATTATACCCGATATTTCGCTCCAGTATGGACTGCTCCGCAATATGGAGGACATCATAAGGATGTATCCTTATTATCCTTTCCAGAAACCTTACACTCAATGGTTACCTAAGTGCATCTTGTGTTCGTGGTAGCCTTGCCCGCTTGATTACCGCAAAAACCGACTGCTGAATATCTCTTCGTGCCTCTGAATAATGTTGCTTTCCACTTCAGCTTTAAATATGTTGTACTTGATAAATTACCTTGTTGTCTTTGGCCTTGTTGAAAAGCTCGAGTTCGAAGAAAGCAATTCTACAGGTACCTAAATGTTGTGTGCTTAATCTATGATCGGTATAAAGGCGCTAGAAGGGCAGTTTAATTGAAATGTATTGAGTTAGCAAAAAAACACTTTTACCGTAACAGAGACACTTGAGCAAAAGGTCTACTTGAGAATTGTAAACTGATTCATCAATCACTGGAAAATTAAGCCATATACATACAACTACCAAAAATGAAAAAAACAGAAAATCAGCAATCAGCAGTATTTTCATATCATGATATATCATTTTGACTCGTCTCAACAAGTTTTGTATAAAAGGAGGGAACCGTAGCTTCTAAAATTGTATAAGCGTTTATAACAAAAAATGATGAAAAGTACACGTTATAAGGCTATTTTAAAATTTTGAAATTGTCACGTAACCACTAAACCAGTGAACCTATTTAGGTCACAGTGAAGCCATTCATTGAGTTAGCAAAAAAACACTTTTACCGTAACAGAGACACTTGAGCAAAAGGTCTACTTGAGAATCGTAAACTGATTCATCAATCACTAAAAAATTAAGCCATATACATACAACTACCAAAAATAAAAAAAAACAAAATCAGCAATCCGCAGTATTTTCATATCATGATATATCATTTTTGACTTGTCTCAACAAGTTTTGTACAAAAGGAGGGAACCGTAGCTTCTAAAAATTTATAAGCGTTTAGACCAAAAAATGATGAAAAGAACACGTTATAAGGCTATTTTAAAATTTTGAAATTGTCACGTAACCACTAAACCAGTGAACCTATTTAGGTCACAGTGAAGCCATTCATTTCCAGATGACGCATTACCCTGGACTTCATCTCCAACAGTGATGTTTCCATTTCCATTGTACAGTTTGCTGTAAAGTACACGAACAGACTGACGGACAAAAATGAAAAAAGTTGAAACCCTTTCCCACAAAAACCACATCCGTGACTTAACAAAACTTTGAGCCTACCTTCTAATCCGGTTTGCATACAGTTTGCTGTAAAGTACACGAACAGACTGACGGACAAAAATGAAAAAAGTTGAAACCCTTTCCCACAAAAACCACATCCGTGACTTAACAAAACTTTGAGCCTACCTTCTAATCTGGTTTGCTACCTATGGAGAAAAAACTATTTTCACACTTTTTTACGGAATTGCATGTTCCGAAATGTAAATTAATGGGCTTTTTGGTATGTCTCACTATATGGCAGTGAAAAAATGTAAACTGAACACAATGAAGACGGCACTTTTTGTCCCTTTGGAGTTTGTGGACTTTGTCTATGCGCACGTATGCACACGTAGTAGGAAGTTCCCAGAGCTTTTTTTCTCTGCATGTCCACATCAACGTTAATAACTAATGGCGGCTAACTAAATTTGCACACCCATCACTGTCAGTACACATAATAAAAGTTTAAATAAATTTTCTTATCTCGTTGTGACTGACTTGGTTTTATTGGGAGTCAACATGCATGCTAGTCTGCTGGGCTGGCTCTCCAAAAACTATAATTGCAGCAAAATATATATTTTTTTCAAATAGAAATCCCATTTTTTGCTGTCACTTTTGGCACGGCTCACTTCTCTTTAAGTGTTTAGTCTGGCAAACACTTTTCTTCACCGTTCATAATGTGCATGCTCGTAAGAATTTTTATTCCTTGTGATTGACTTGATAGATTAGCAGGTTATCCATGAAATTAACTGTTTTTTTTTGGTGTTGATGGCGATGATGATAATGGTATGACAAATTTAGTCTATACAATATGTATGTGTGTTGTGGTTGTGTCGTGATTGTCTTCTACATGGTGTTTGGTCTAATATTACAATACCCCTGTACTTGAGAACTCTACTCTACTTATGTAATATGACATCAAGAAACCCACCACCATACCATGAGAGAGCCCTTTTTACCCATAATCTATCCAAATGGTACTTACTGATACCATTCCAGTGACAGCCTGTCGTAAAAAAAGTATGGCACTTTTTTTATCCTGCAGATTTTTTTCGTACTTTTCTTTCTCTTTCTCACGTTGTTTTTTTATTCCGTTTTCGTTCTACAAACCAATTTCTCTAAAAAAATTATCTATAATATTTTTCACACCGTACCGCTCCCATTTCTCATCAATTGTGAAACAGTCTATGTCTAGTCTAAAAAATTTTTTAATACAGTCAAAAATAATTCCAGTCTGTTTGCTTTTCCTTTTTGCGGTGTTGTAGTCAAAATGCAAATTTATTTTCGTTCTAACGTTTTTTCTAGGTTTCCTTCAGTTCCACAATTATTTATACAGTAGAGTAGAACTAACAAACAAAAAATATATATATGCGTCTACAATTTGTACAAATTCCACTTTCAAACCTAGAAGCCTACTGCAATATATAGATTTTCAATGTAAATATCATTAAATAATAGACAGCATATTAACAATTAATAATCTTAATGGAGCCAAATGCAGTACGTAGATAGCTCGTGAAATTACTGATGCCACATTGTCACTTGAGATGTACGCTTTTGTCTCTCTTCGAGCTTTAAGAGAACATGTCCTTTATGAGCACTGAGCTGAAAAACTTTTTCCGGTTACTAATTGGAAGCGTCCTCTATAAATATCATTGTATGTGTGCTATTCATATAAAAGTTTGAGGATAAAATTTTTTTAAGACTTTTGAAACTGCTTGACTTTCTCCAACCTGGAAACTTATGAGTAAATTTTCGAAAAAAAAAGTTTTTATTCGAAAGGCAGTTTCAGTTTCAGAAAAGTTTCGTCCGTTTTCTAAAACTAAAAAAATTGTAAGGCGCTAATTTATGCTCACAAAATACTATTTTTCGAATGTCCCAAAAAACTTTGTTTGAAATAAAGTATTTTTGACATGTTCCAAATGCCCGAGGTTAGTCGGACATATCATTGAGTACATCTTCATCGTGACAACGTTTTTTAGTAGGAAGTATGAGTCTGCACCATATTTTTTGTATTTGTCCAATAAAATATTACTAATTAGCACTGTGCTGCTATATGCATCACTCCCTGGAAGTGAAATAAGGACGAGGCTGGTTGCGCTGTGCTCCTATTCTGTAGCGTGAATTTGATGAATGAGAAAGTGTACTCTCAGCGACCCAGAAACTCTTAATCAAATTTTGTTATTTGATGTTTACAAAAGGGAAGAGAAGAGGAGAGCATTAGACATCCTCTCTAGATTATCCCTGTCATCACATCAAAAGTATGTTCCTCATCAAAACTGCCTTTTCGTGTCTCATTTTTCGACTCCCGAGCTTACTCCGTTTTCATACGCTCTAACAAGTTAAATGCCACATTTTTTTGTGCGAGTCAGCTCAACAAGCCTCGTTCTTTCCCCACTACAGAGGAAAGAATGTGCATTGCTCAGTAAATTTCACTTTCGTCGTCTGCAACAAAGAATAATGTGTACAGTAATAAAATTACTAAAAAGATCCTTTTAAGATTATATGCTAGCTTACACATTCCACTTAATTAGTTATATTTGGGGATTTCTTTTTAGCAGAGAGTCGACTCATGTCTAAACGTTATTTTCCTCTTTTCATATTATGGCTTCTTCTACTGCAACGGTGGAATTCACAGACCATTGTCAATGTACTATCGACTTAATGACGCACAGCAGGACAAAGATTATATTTGCTCGTTACCAAAGGATAGTGGTAAGTCCACGGACAACTTTCCTCCACTAAAAAAATGTACAATTATTATCACAATGCAATTGAGTTATGCAGTTGAGTGGCTTCAAACAGCATTATATCATCGAACTTCCTGTCGCTATTGAGTACTGCACTACTGCGCATCAAATAACTTTTCTCGCATAACCCCAGCTGCACTTTTAATGTACATTCCCGGATGGAAAATCGCTTACCGTTTCTTTCCTTTTTACTTTCAGGGGGGCATTTATGCGAAAATCTTCCTGCCAGCACACACCGTAATAACGCGTCACTATTATGCACATTGGATGCACTCCCGAAAACCAGAGCCTAATCTTCCCAATTGTACGGGAAAGCTATATATTCCTTTGTTTAAAACTTTTTTCCTTTGTTTATCTCGCAAAAGTTTTTGGACACGGTTTCCTGCTTACATACAAAAAGCAGGAAACTGATATTTTGAATACCTACCAGGATTCAATTCAATTCGAAAAGTTCTTTCCGCAGTGTAATAATAGAGAAGTTGGAGATGAAGAGCGGAAATTACTGTAAAGGCGCGATGTATGATTATATTGTGTGGGAAAGAAAAGCAAAGTCAGGACAATGCAATGACACTCTGGGTCTGAAAGTTCATTGCAGGGTTAGTAAAAACGAGTAGTATTGAAAGCTCTCTGCAAACTTCTTGAAAGAGAGGAAGATTTTCCGATAAGTGTTATTAAATAAATAAGCTATTATCATTTATTTTCATCTATCCCTTTTCCTTTCCTGTGTCCAATTTTGGCAAGTTTGAACTGTAAACGTGAAATCTGTTATGCTTGAGATAAAGCGGGAAAAGGAAAGTTTGTTTTTGTAGAGACTACTCGTGTTTAAAAGAGGTAACAAGAACACGTACTTGTAAACAAAGTGGGAGGGAAGAGTTCTCGATTTCTCCTTTCTCCTCCTCGTCACTTTCAACAGTACATCATTCCCAATATCCACTGGTTTTTTTCTTTCAGATCGGCTCCTTTTTATATGATCAACCTGTGCCTAGTTGTAATAGCGACCCAATTCTCCGAAACAAAAAAACGTGAGATGGAAAGGATGAGAATTGAGCGAGCTCGATTTACATCCAATTCCACGTTGACAGCTATTGAGCACGCTTCCTGCTACTCAGAGATTGTCAAGTAAGTTACTCTTTCCTTTTCTCTCTACTAAATCGCTTGCCGGTGAATATGTACGTGCAATCCGAGGTTACTCAATCTCTCGTCTAAAAACACTGGCTGAATGCGAATATCCCGGATATTGCTAATGGAAGTGGTTTATGCCTGCTCATACGCGCTCAGAATAGAATTTTGGTGACAGCATTTTTCCAGGCATATGCAGCCAAATGCCATTTCCAGGCAGAATCCGTCCATGAGTAGATTTCCCCTGATACGTTAATTTGCATGGATTCGATTTTTTTTAGCTTTCACACAAATTTAATTTTCACACTTGGTTGTTTTCACCAGTCTACAGTCAATCTGGCAATTTTTTTCTGGTCCAGTTACTGCGCATCACACACACACCCTCCTTGGCAATATGCTTATGGTGGAAATTGATAGTAATGTCACTCATGCTTAGTGACTTTTATCCCCTTACTTAAATTCAGAATGTCGCTCCATATCGTACTACTTTGGACGTGCAGATGAGAGTCGTTCTCACTTACTATAATATTCACTTTCTTACGAACTGTGTGATCTTCCACGATGCACTAAACCATTTTCAAATAAGTCCGCCATTCCAGAGATTGCAGTTGACGTTGATAAAGGTGCAAGCGTAGTTGGAAAAAAAGTGTCGTAGCTGTAGCCGGAAGATAAGTCAAGGCTACAGGCCAAGGATGCTGGAAAGTCGGACATTTTTTTCCATTTGCGACTCTACCCTGTCAACGTGTCAGCAAGGAAGGCAACAATGGAAACCTTGAATGTGATCTTATAAAGTAGGCTGCATTAATTTTCATGTCAAGCCGCATTCGAGAAGAGCCAGTTCTGTTAACAGTTTACATAATAAATGGAATTGGGAGAATCGGATGTATACCTTGCATTTTCCTTTCCTAGGCTGGTAGCGCACTGGATCCGCAAGGCAAAACGGAAAGTTCGGCGACAGTTTAACAGGAAGCAAGAAGAGGTAGAAGGTGTCAATGTAATCGACTTGAATACAGTTAGAAATGGGAGGGAGGATGCCGACGAAGTTCATTTGGAGCAGGAAGTTGCCAGTAGTAAAAAGTCATCAGTGCCAATCACATGCCAGCAATGGCTTGCTATAGGTGGTGCAATCGGAGCACTACCTCAAGTTGCGTTGGGGGACGCTAATATCGCGGGGCTTCCAAACTGGAAGGAATTGAGTAACTCACTCCGACAAGCCAAGCCAATGTCTATGAGTGCACCTATTTTGACCTTCCCAACTGCTCCAGGCTCTCCCAACTCTATTCTTACGAAATCGCCCCCAACAAACTCCAAGGATGATGATAACCTGGAAAGTGGCGACGACTCCCACCACCACCACCATCACCGCCACCATCATCACAGGGGGCACGATGACTCTTCGGGATCTGATCTATTTTCAATTTCACAAAGAAACTCTAAAGAGCTAGGGCCTTTCCGTTCCTACGTTAGGAAGTTTGTAGAATCCAAAATGTTTCAGCAAGGGATCCTCATCGCAATTTTGATTAATACATTTTCCATGGGTGTAGAATACCATGACCAGGTAAGTCCTCGGTGAAATTTTAATCCGATGAACTTTACCGGATAAGCCGCAGGCAAGGAATTAATCTACCACGATATATTTTTTTGTTAATCCTCTTACAGCCTGATTTCCTTACGGCAACTGTAGAAATGAGCAATTTCGTTTTTAGTGGAGTATTTTTCGTCGAAATGCTTCTCAAACTAACGTCATACGGGATTGTGGGCTACGTGAGTAATGGCTTTGATGTTTTCGATGGAACCATTGTCATCCTTTCCGTGGTTGAGATTTTCCAGGGAATGATTGATGAAGATCATGGGGGCGGGGGAGGCGCTCTTTCGGTGTTGAGAACCTTCCGCTTGCTCAGAATACTTAAGCTCGTCAGATTCTTACCCAACCTGAGGAGACAACTGGTGGTTATGTTAAAAACTATGGATAATGTCGCCGTGTTCTTCGGCCTTTTAGTACTTTTTATCTTCATTTTTAGGTAAGTCCATAAATATTTTCAGTCTTCAAAGTAAATGGTAAAAGCAATCTAGGTAATGACTTGGATTTCATAAACTACATTCCAAGGAATTTTTAATAGAGTAGCAGATAATATTTATAATAGCAGACAGGAAATGACTTAAAGATTACGGTAATCAATAATATTGAATGATATACATTGGATTTATACTAGTCGACAGATATCTGGATATATAGATAAAAAATAGCAGGAATAAAAAAGTAAGATACCTGTATGCCACTGATATAAGTATTTTATTGTAGCACGAAATGAAAATGGCTTAGGCAATCAAGTAAGTATTTTTTATAGAAAAGAAAGCACAGCAGCCTTGGCTATAAATGTGTTTGAGCTTGAGTAACTAATTTTTCAATATTCTATGACATTTTATTGTTATTTGTTAGTGAACCATATATCTAGCGTGTAGCAATTACTTTGAAAGCAGTACGCATAATACATCAGCTAGCTAAAATTCTAAACATCACAATCGCTCACGTTGTCAGCGATGCAATATCTGCAATACTTGTGACACTTATTTAAATGAAGCTGTCTACACATATATTTCGTGTAATAGCAATACTTTTTTTGCCAATGCAGTATAAGCATTGGATACTTTTATAACTGAAATTCCTTCACATTTCAACTAACTTTCACTCTAACATATTGAAAAAAAAAGAATGAAAGTGAAACTTGAGCACTGGAAAAGTGAGACACTGAAAAATGCCAAAGTAATTCTCAGTTACTTTAGTTTGAAAATACAAATAGTTTATGTATAAAAAATAACTGTATTAACGTGATAGCACATTCTAATTACAATATTGACATTCAAAATATCTATATGTACCTTTAGTTTTCGCAGCATAAATATTCAGTAGTTTTTTTTCTCATTTTTGGTATGTTAACATAAATATATTATTGCTAATCTGTTTTCTTTATTTCCACAAAAAACATTCGTCACTGATAACCAAACCGTAGTATACTGGGGATGAACCTATTTGGCTGCAAATTCTGTGTGGAGGGTCCAAATCCCGTGACAGGGGAGATGGAGCATTACTGTGACAGGAAAAATTTCGATTCCTTGCTATGGGCTTTGGTTACAGTTTTTCAGGCAAGTAGAGTCGCTCTCATTCTAGATGTAGCTGTTCTTATTAAATAGTATAGAGCATACCGTTAGACTATACCAGCGAGTTAGTTTAGGAGTATAAAAAAGTTAGCGGAACATGAGTTACTATTGCAATCGCATTGGTTTTTATCTTAATGTCTGTCCGTCCTGCTCACTGGCCTAATAAAAGTTTTTGATAACCGCAAAAATTGGCTTGAATCTTGGAGAAAAATCTCCACGCAATGAAATTCGCTGCACTTCCGGGGTCGGCTAGTCGAAAAGAGGCTTTATGTGTTTCTTCGAGCCTCGGATACAAAAAAGGTTGCATGGGAGTTAAAAGAATGGTTCCATGATGTAGGGAGTTCCGGTTGCCCTACAAGTGCTTTCTCCGGAAGTCCTTTTGTATCCAGCCCCTTTTAAGATGGAGGACTAAAAAAGGAAAGAAAAGTTCTTTTGAGAGGAACATGTGCTGAAACATAATTTCTTCTAGGAAGCATGAATCTTTTGCAGAAATAGCAATCTTGAACAGCAAATTCTAATTATAAACAGGAAGGAAACCGAGTATTTATTTTAAATAAGTGCTCAATTATGACTTTGTCGTGTACATACGAATAAAACATAAATATTCTGGTTGTTGTAAAGATTCCCGGCAGTTGAGTGGCTGGCCTTCAACGGTGACTACGACAAACAAAATATGAAACATGAAACAAAAGAATTTCATTACATTGCCATTCCGAAAATGGTGTATAAAAGGCTTTCTCTTTTCACTCCCATTTCACATGAGCTCTGAGCACTTATGCAGGCAATAAATCTAACAAATTCAGCGAATGGGTCTGGCAGTAGACCTTGCTTAGAAAACCACTTGTCGGAATTTTATGCATTACTACTGAATTCTCTCTGTCTTTGTATTAGAATACCTATGTTGGAGGAAAGCATTTTAGCTGTGCAGTTTCGCTCCGAGAAGAAGCGAAACAAGTGGATGTCTCCATAAAATAGCGCGGACTCACGTAGCATCAATATCAGATAACGATAATGGCCAATTGCTAAACATGAAAATGTGACTGCAAACTCTGAACCCGTTGATGTTAGCTACAGATTATTAAACATGCTATATTAGATCTAGTTGTGTAGTAGTATCGAAGAGCAGCAATTTTCATTTTTGTAAGTGCATTCTTTTCATATCCCTACATGGAGTCACCTCAAAACTAGTTCATATAGAAAGCGTATAGAATGACGGACAGACGACAAGTAATAAATGAAATGCCATGGTCAATCAGATACAAAATTTGTTTCCCCATTTTGTTTCCTTGTTTTCCTCGGAAAAAGTGAAAGTAGCTGGGCGGGTTAAGTAACGCGAAATAAATTGTTTTGTAATATATCATCACATCGCGCATCAGCAAAAAAGCAGTTTGTCTTTTCCTGTCCTAATTGTGCATGAAGAAGTTCTTTTTTTTACATAGATGATAGAAAAACATTCTAAAAAAGCGTTTCTTGCCGTAGCATTGGAGTTCCAAAACATTTCCTGTTGAAGTTGAGATAGACTTGATGAGGTTTCTACTAAAGTTTTTGTTAATTAATAACTGAATAATTCTCACTAAAAATTGTTCTACCTGTGCACCTACTATTGCATGCAGTATGGATAGTGATATTTCACACTCACGTATAAAATATATTTGAATGTTTTTGCTTCTAACATTGCATTGACTGCTTGCTCGCACATTTAAAAAAGCGAACAAAAAATTAGTACAAGCTGTGAGCAGCAACCGACATTCTATTGCCGTAATGGACCAAATTAAATGTTTTTCCCTTTTCTGCCAGAGCTATATTTCACTGGGATTTGTCCTCCTCGCTGACACTGTAGGATCATTTGTCTTCACACACAATGTACCTAAAGCTCAGTCAGCTATTATTGAAGCAGTATATTTTGCTAATCACACTTAGAAAAATATTAAAGTCAAGTTTTCAAGCTTACATATCACACAAAATAAATTGTTCACCAAGATGACTATCATGACGTGATACGTGATCCTACGGAGGATGAACCTATTTTTTTCTTATAAAAAGCGAGTTGCACAACGCTGATATTTTACGAGACTGTAGACAACGTATATAAGTAATGCTTGCAGTCGAAGAAGTCGAATTAACTTTCACCGCTTCACTGGCTCTATTCTGGAAGTGGTAGAGATGAAAGAAAGTGCTGATTTGGGAACCGTTGGCAGATTACTTTTTTGGGGGTGGGTAAATAGTGAATCATATTACAAAAATGGGCTGGGATGTACGTCACCGTCATAGATAAGTACACGCCTTAAATAGTGGATTGTGAGGTTAATACCTAGACAAGACTTGTATTATTTGACAAGGTGAAAGAGAACAGCATGGAATTTGGAATCTAGCTAGAGATCCACTTGTTTTGGCTCATTGATTAAAGTTGGGAATGGTAGTTGTGATTTTGGCGTAGCTCCATGCATGAATTAATTGTACTTAACGTATATTGCTGTTATTTTAGGGAGAAAATTTTTTAGAAGGTAGTCGGTAGTCCAATAAAAATGCTTTTTGTTAGTACTAATGCAGCAAAACTTATGATAAGAATTTACTTTTTTCTAGTGTAGGTATTATAATAATGCTACTCTAGAATATAATTGGTTTGGCTGAAAATTAGTTATTGTACTATGTAAAAACACTGTGACTGGTTTTTGCATTCGTTTTTACTGGAAAGTTCCTGAAGTTAGAATAAGCAGTGTTCGCAAGTTTTTAAATTTGAATGGTAGAGGCTGCAATTTTATGGCGTTGTCGCATTACGATTCGTCTGAAAGTGTACATAGGTATTTTAGTACTGTTTAAACTCATGCAAGTTTTTTCACCTAGTCAAATGGTAAAAGTCGTCATTTTTGATTCCTAGAACTACTAACCAGTACTTTTTCATTAATTCATCCTCAGTCCACAACAAAAGCTCTAATTCCTTTCCTTGTAACATACCTACATAACGAAATCTGCTTTCTCCTTTCCTGTCATCAGCATTTTTTTCCGACCGGTAATTAACAACAGTGGTTAGCTGCACCAAGGTTGAAATATGAGCGTTGTTTAACTCGAGCCCTTTTTCTTTTGGTTGTATTCACCATATAACGAGCAATATTGTATTATAGCGGAGTCAATTTTTAACCTGCACCTACCAACCATCGTATCGTGACCGAGATGAGATGGGTTGATAAAATTGCAAAATCATGTACATAGTTTATTTTATTCTAGCTAAAAGTAAATTGAATGTGCAATGGGTAATGACCAACCAATGTATGTATATAAATGGCGGTATCCTCTTAATACATGGGTGTACCATCATCAGAAAAGTATTTGTATTATAAGAAGCAACCATGCATTTGGCTGAGATTTACTTTTGATTGACACAGCTTGCCACAAAAGATTTACGGTACGGAGGATTTTGAAGGAGAAGCCCTTGTGCGGTAATAAAAAATGGGAGTGGAGAGTTACGTAACAGTACTAATCTAGCCTTTTTCTGTCAATTCTTTCCAAAGTCAATATAGATTCCAATTACATTACCTATTTAAACTTGTTTGGAGTGCAAACTTTCTGTGGTGGCCGTTTGCTGGCATTTGGCTTTCGTTGAGATATATTTTTTTTGGAGAATGAGAAAGAGTGAACGTTTTCCCCCCAAAGGGCAGTAGTGCCGAGAAAAAGGATGTAAATAGAATGAATTATTTGGAGGACATGTCACAAGCATAGACCATTAAGATGGTCTTTCCTGATGCAGACGTTCTCCTCTCCTGCTAGTAACTAGAAAAGCTTGGTGGGGTGGCCTTGGGTAACCGCATGCCGCACTATTTTTTGTAGCGTCTGTTTATAGAGAGTGGTAAGGGAAAGCAATTCCGTGTGCCCTGTTAAATTGTGACAAGTGCTAATGGAATGCCGTCTTGTTGTGCCAATCGAAAGTGAACCTAAACCAATCGTAAACCTGACTTGAACACGCTTTAAAAACAACCTTTTGTAATCATCTTTGTAAATGAACATGATGTACCTTTTTATTAGACAGGGTTTTCTGGTTTAATATAGTGTTTTATGTATATATCATTTATGATTTGATTTTTTCTATTTCTTCCATTTTTTGTCTTTTCCACTTTCTCCACCTGTGTCGTTCATAGTTTGCTTGGAATGGCGATTTTTGATGGCGCGTTTTGCAACGATCGGTGTTGTTCAGCCCACTCCCCGCCAAATTCCAATTGTAGATGCGATCGGAAAAACTTTAACTCTCTTTTATGGAGCATCATCACATGCTTCCAGGTTGATTCAGATTAATTCTGTTGATGATGACGATGAAATCTCCTTGTATAATTGTATATGGCATATACTGAAATGGCTTTAACGCGTCATATATATAATTCTCCTTTTTTATAAAATAATAATTTTTCTAGTGCTTTTCATATAATGCAAAAAAAACAAACTTCTCTTTCTACTATGTTTACGCTTTTCACAACATAAAACCGTTTATTTCGGCAAGTAATTTTTTATAAAATAATTACGTGTCCAAGATCCATTAAATATTGCTACGCCAGATTAACTCTTGTGCGTGATAAAAACAATACAGATCCTCACCCAAGAAGACTGGAACGTGGTCCTGTTTAATGGCATGGAAAAAACAAGTCCTTGGGCAGCCCTCTACTTCGTTGCCTTAATGACCTTCGGCAACTATGTGTTGTTCAACCTCCTGGTTGCCATTTTGGTCGAAGGGTTCTCCTCCGAAAGACAGGAAAGGGAGATGCGAGCTCAGCGAGAGCAAGAAGCAGTGGAGCGGAAGGAACTGGAACTCGCTCAGAAGTACGGAATCCTCGGGAATGAGCTTCCAGGCAACAGCGATCTTGATACCGACACCGCCGCAGCCATCATGCAAGGACCAGGAGTCGACATGTTACCTCCTTTACCTCTTGCCCTTCCAGCCCCAGCCCCACCGCTAGCCACTAGTAATAATCTTAGCCGTAGATGTAGTAAGTTCCAGCCATCTCCTGGCTGTTCCTCTGCCCTTGTCCCTCCACCTGTCATCATCACTCATACCGCAGCTACCCCAGAGGTGAGTGCAATGTGCATTGCGTGACTCTACAATTTTCGCCCTCTCTCTTTCATTAATCCCCCATTTTCCTTGGTTTTTGGTCTGTGCTTGCTGTTGCAGCTGCTGATGCTGACACTCTTTTATTGAGTAGAAACTTAAAAACACTATAATCCCCCTTTGTTGTTAACCTGACACTCTGAGCGATATTTTAGCAAACGCAGGTGCTCACATTACCACTTACCAGTCTGACTTTGTGAATGGGCTCACTCCCGGCTCCCTGGATATATCACATGATTTATTATTTTAATACTCTTTCTATAAATTTTTCATAAAAATTTGAGACCGTAATACATACTTGTAAACGATCCATCATTTCCGATCAGCTAAACTTGGGCAATACATCTGAGCTATATTTCAAAAATTAGGTATATGGAAATTGGAGGTATCAAGTTCCCTTTCTAGCATTACCTATACTGGAAAGACTTGAATGAGATAACGCACAAATGATGCCACTAAAATTTTTCGCAATTCTTTGAAAATCCACGTGCTATATAATCTTTTCAAAAGTTTGAGTAATAAATTATACAAGTAGAAAATAATAGTTTTAATTTCATGCAGTCTGCAACATACAAACCACTTTTTTCAAACATCTTCAAATTCTGTCTTACAAAATCCTCCGACTCATATATTATGCGGGTTAAGTTCGGGGCTTTATTGCTGGGAGGAAAGAGCTTCTCTAGGAGTTTACTTTTTTTACTAGGGAGTAAACGTAGAGTTTCTCCTTTTTTTAAACGAAAGTTAAGCGATTGTCTTGAAACGTATCCCAGGGGCACGTGGAAATCATAAGGTTCTCTAAAC
>JAHZND010001184.1:0-18833 GCA_027744115.1 Acrocyrtus sp. NNG-2020
CGGCAACACAAGGACCCTTCATGAGTCAGCCCTAATTGAAGGACTGAACTTGAAAGCGGCATTTGAGTATGATCTGGGGAAATGTAAAGATAATTTTTCATGGATTGTTACCTTTTCTATAGCCGTGGAGTATTAAATTTAAGATGATTTATAACAATACTAATGCGACCACATATTTTGTGTTAAATTTCAGTTGAAAGTGCTAAAATGTCAATACTAGACCTACCGCCAAGAAAGGAGGAAGAGCTTGACTCGATTACGCTCCATAACAATGCAGTTCTCAATATCAAACCTAATCCAGTCGAGGCCCTGAAGAAGCTCAGATTTCTTCTTGAGCAGGACACATTTCCTCCGGAAACCCTTCAGAATTTATTAGTCATATACTCACGCTATGAGCAGTATGACTTAATGGCAGATTTACTCGCGGTGTACTCCGAGTACAAAGAAAAATACTTAAATCCGGTACGCACCAGCACCTGCTCCACTGCCAATAATAGTAGAAAAAAATGTTCTCACACTGCCCCTAATAAATATCTTCGATATTTTATTTTTAGTTTCAGCAGAGTTTCTTCGAAGCCCTTACAAAGAAGGAGTCTGCTCCAGATGAAGCCCTCAAAATGTTGGACAAAATTGCATCGCAGCTTTCAGAAACTTTGAGGAAGTTGGTAAAGCAAGTTGACGAAACGAAGGGCAGTGGGGAGGAAGACGCTGTGAAAAAGATTTTTGCGGAGTTTGATGATATGATTAATCAGTAAGATATAAGTTGGTAGATTTAAAAATTATGTTTCAAATTAGACCAAAGCCCAAAGTATTATAAAATAGTACCTAATTAATTTGCAGATGCTACATGCCCACAATAATGCAAATGGGAAAAATCCACTGGGAACGAGAAGCGTGGGATAACGTTGAAAAAATCCTGCGTCAAGGTGTCGAATTTTGTGACGATCGGGACTGCTGGCTTCTGAACACTGCTCATGTCATATTTATCCGAGACACACTCGAAAATTACTCTGAAGCAGCTGGGTTTTATGAGTGTGTTGTGCACAAATACATGGACAAAGTTCTGGAGGTGAGTGCCATCGTGCTCGCCAATCTCTGTGTGGCGTACATCATGCTTCAAAGGAATGACGAGGCGGAGCTACTCATCGCCAAAATTTCTGAGCAGGAAACAGAACTACTAAAGAAATTCCCGGAGATGAAAATTTAACCATTTGTGCATCGTCAACATGGCACTGGGCACAATGTACTGTGTGAAGAAAACGTACATTTACGGAATCGGGAGGGTGATAGCGAGCTTAACTGACTTCACAGTTCAACTCGGACCTGACACGTGGTACTACGTGAAGAGGTGCCTTCTGGCAATGATGGAAGCTACAGTTAAGCACAGACTGGATATTGAACAGTGCTTGTACAGGGAGTGCACTCAGCTACTGAAAAAATGCGAAGGTATCTAAATTCGGTTTGACCTTTTTCCCATGTTAAGGAGGAGTAATAAAATAAATTCAGTTGTGTTACATATAATTTCCAGAGTCTGGAGCGTCCGTCTCCAGCGTCGTTGAAGAAACGAACCCATTTTCAGAACAGAAGGAAGCTCTGCCGTCATCCTATGGAAGCAAAACTGTTGCGTTTGAAGCTCGGCATTTACGCTGGCTTTTATTCAAAATAATGGAATTGAGATGTTAAAATTTTAAACTCGTTAAATAATCATTATTTAGTAGCCTATAGTGGGCTCCTTATTACTGCTCATCTTATCTCTTACCAAATAAATTATACTAATAAGGGCTGAAATCCCTACTTTTAGAGATAATTCGCAGAAATTCTGAAACGAATATTTTGCAAAAAAAAATATGTTCACGCCTTCGCACTACCTACCGGTACCCTCGTTTAATATTATCCCAGCAGAGCCTTACTAATAGTAAGTTTTTTATAATTGCATAATAATGGCACATTACAGGCATTACAGTTACGGAGAATAAGTAGCCAAAAAAGGATTAGCCCATCTCGCATCTATATTTTACTCGTCTCCTCGTCTGTTATTCTCAATGATGATGACAAATATTATGACAATTTTAATTGACAGGGACAAGAAGTGCTTTTTTTCGAGGGAGTTGTTTCTTCGAACATCTTAATGATAGCTGTAAAGAACTACAAGCATACAATTAAACAGTAAGTACTTCGACACGATTTCTACCGTGTAAAGCTTTTGTCAACACATTTCCTCCTTCTTAAATGGCTTGTCTTATTATTATTCAACATTAAGAATTATTTCAGACATTTTTCATTTAAGTAAGCAAATATTGCATCCACAGCACGTTCGCGTTCTTAAACCCATTTGAAAATGGAGGACAGGAATGGGCTTGTACTACTCCTACAAAGATAGGGACACAAAAACACAAATCTTGAAATTTTTTTGGTCATTTAAATGACGAATTACCTTAATGCATTTTGTGTTGAAATGCGATGATGAATAATATCAGACAGTTTTAAAACACTTTATTACACTTTTTTACCCAATTTGCAAGTGGCGATGACAGGAGCTGAAATAATTAGGCAATCGATTTTACTAAAAGGTCCATTTACCTCAACTACCTCTCTGTTCTATCCCAATTCACATCCATAAAAAATTCCACATTAATAAATTTTTGTACAAATCCTCTAATCCTTTTTCCTTCCCATTTCAAGGAAGAAGAGATTTCTCAAAATCTTTAGAACGCCGAGCGTTTTCTCCAGTTTTATCTCCAATTTACATTTGTATTAGCAAAAAAACAATTTTTTAATAGAAAAGTTGAAACTGCCTCCGCTGCCACACACTACTATTCCCTAAATACTCAAACTGCCAGAAACCAGTCACCAGTAACTTTTACTTTTTTGCGCCACGCAGTATGAAATATATGCCATGTTGACTAATTCAAATGGCGACTTGACTACTGTTATGCAACCTGGCTTACTTTCTGGTAACAATGTACACAGCAGAAAATGAATGAGTGCCTCACAATAGGCTCTATAGTGCCTATCATACATCATCATCACCATTTATATATTATGCTATTATGCATACACCAATCATTACGCATTTATCTAATGTGTGTAGTAGATATAGGTAATTAAAATGCGATTTTTACAATATTTTTATCCTAATTCAGACAGACTTGCTTAGTGCTTCTGGGGGCGCAGCTACACCAGAAAAATATCACGACTTTTTACACGTTTTGGAATTTTACAGCTACACACTAAAAAACTGACATGACATCATCATCACCACATTGACCGGCAAACTCGTCCGTCATTTTCATGTGGTGTCGTGTCATCGTCACTTTTCCCATTTCTCTTCACTGAGGAAAATCTATGTCGAGAAGCAAGAATAAGCAAGAAGCAGCATTTATTTTTAGGAAACTGTAAAAACTCTCCTTAAATGATACATTTTTTTTATTCTTAATGCACTTAATTTATTTCATGCTTTTAAAAAATTGCACCCATGCCATTTGCCATTTACAATATTTTTATTTTAATGACGCAATAAAGTCCACATCAGCCTCTACTTTATTCTGCACTGTCTTCGTTGATTGGACTGACCAGGAGTTGAACGTAGACTGCTCTAAATATTTCATTTACGATATTCTTTTGAAATTGTAATGAATCCGTAAAAAAATTGAGTATAGCAGTAATAATGGGAACGGTATACCATAGGAGGCGATTTTTGACCATTATGTCAACATTTTATCCATATAAATGGCTCCATTATTGGAATAATCAGTGATATCACGCGTAATAAAAGCAATAATGTAAGGTTACTACATTGCAATAACAATAAAATATATTTTTTTTTCAGAGAGAGAGAGAGAGAGAGAGAGAGAGAGAGCACAACGCAAACACACCACCAATTGCCTGTTTAACATGCTATAAAAATTTTCATCCCTTGTCTAGACTAGAAATTCACTGAGAGGAAAAAAAATCGCTATAAAAATGTCTATGCGCATATCTCTTCAGATATAGAATCGAATTTCTTCTTCGCTGGTAAAATTCGAGCCTGAAATGAATTAAAACAAAAAAAAGTGAGATGTATCCATATTCATCCTGAAAGGGTGCTGTACCTCTCCCAGTAGACATTTATTAATGGTGGTGGTGGTGGTGTGGTGGTGCTTACTTTATATGGTACCGCGTATGTGGCACATGATCTCACCATAAAACTTTTTTTTTATCTAGGCGCGTACGTTTCCTGCTTTTCAATTATTATTTCTGCATCTCTCTCACAAAATGCTTTTTTGAATTAAAGGCTATAATTAATAATGGCTCTGATATGAGAGAAATTCACGATAGCTCAAAGATGAAAGAGAGCTGATGATCCGTATTCTGCTTGGATTCAGTGTAACAAATAATCAAATGCAGCAAGAAAAAATAGTAGATCATTGTCGTGCTGCACCACTACTACCACCACCACCACCGTCGGCATCTTGCATTGCATCGTTAGCTTAACATTTCCACATTTTGTGCTGCGACTATGATGACAGACTGTCATAAATGACACATTTCAAAGGAGATGCTGACAATATGAGCTAAATAGCTCATCACATTGCTATTATATGTCGTGATGATCTTAATCAGAATGACTATATAACCTTCTATTCATTTCATATCTTAAGATAAATTGTTCGAAAAATGCAAACTTCTCAAGAAAAAATTATTATTTAAGCGTTTCTGTAATGCAGCAACAAAAATATGCTCGCGCTTGGTTTAAAAACGTAACAAATTTTTACAAATTATTATTTTTTTTGAAGCGATGTTCGGATTTAGAGTTAAATTAAGAAAAAAAAAAAGACAGACTGTCATAAATGACACATTTCAAAGGAGATGCTGACAATATGAGCTAAATAGCTCATCACATTGCTATTATATGTCGTGATGATCTTAATCAGAATGACTAACCTTCTATTCATTTCATATCTTAAGATAAATTGTTCCAAAATGCAAACTTCTCAAGAAAAATTATTATTTAAGCGT
The DNA here is from genome assembly GCA_027744115.1 of Acrocyrtus sp. NNG-2020. NCBI lineage: Eukaryota > Metazoa > Arthropoda > Collembola > Entomobryomorpha > Entomobryidae > Acrocyrtus > Acrocyrtus sp. NNG-2020. Next base: position 4,999 of record JAHZND010001184.1, read on the forward strand.
TTCTATAATGCAACAACAAAAATATGCTCGCGCTTGGTTTAAAAACGTAACAAATTTTTACAAATTATTATTTTTTTTGAAGCGATGTTCGGATTTAGAGTTAAATTAAGAAAAAAAAACTTTGAATAGATTAAATAGCTGTAGCTGCCAAATCATAGTCCAACTTTGGCAAGAGTAAAAAACTACACTCGTAATCGTAATAATATTGCATTGCATATTTTCATCATTTTGAAATGGCTTTTTTGGCGGTTTGTTTACAGCAGCAGCAGACTGTAGACTACAGCAATTAGCAATTAACAACTTAAATAGTCAGGGTATGATATGAATTCACAATGAAAGCGTGAACGATATCGATATCGGAGGGAAAATATTTAGCACATTCATTGCCAGATAGCTCAGACCAGACACCATTTAACCTTAGGGATACCGTTCTCACTCTCGCACCCATAATTTATTACATATTTCTATACACTTTTTTTAACTAAATTGGCTAGACTTTAAGAAATATTTTTTTTCTTCATAGTTGATCGTAGCCTAGCCTGAACTAGATTTTGTGCTTGAAGTTTACGTAAAAATGGTCATGTATCCGTACATGATTTGCTTACATTAAAAAAAAGTTGTCAAAATATTCATCTTTGCTTTCTGCTGCATGCAATAATCCGCTACACATTCATCTGCTCCATTCATGAATGAAACAGTCAAGCCTATAAAAATCGTTATAGTTCGCAATTCACATTATTACTAGCAGTTATAGGCAACTTGTGAAGAAATAGCAGGAGCATAACAGAGACAATAAACATCCCAATTTACATCTGTAAAATTATACTAAATATGCTATAGCTCCTCCACCACCACCTATATAAATTAGCTCAGTGTTCTAGTTACATCCATTTTTAATGCATTCCATATAATGATATAAAATATCATCCACAAACAAAACAAGTACGCATCATAATAGTCGTAAGAGGGATGAGTTTATGGCATTGTTTCATCAGCTTCCCTTGTAAAATATTGCCAGTTTGATGTTTGCCTGTCCGTCAAAATGTCAGAAGGATTACACTTCATTATAGGTACTAACAGCTGCATTACACCACACAAACTCATCATAATCAAATACATCATAATTATGTAATGGTGCATTTTTCTGGCTACAACAGGGTCTCTACTAGGTTGACAAAATATTTGTTTACAGCAGGACACCAAAAATAAGATCTTTATCTTATTGCCTTATCGTCCCTTTCCAATTTTCAAAGGGGTAATTTTGGAATTGCAACTGAACAGAGCACATATATCGGGTTACATCTCGTTCAATCATCTTTTCTAAAATAAAAATTATGAAGCAGATCACTTCTCAGCTATATCCGATTGATCTACATAAGCAAGTTTACTTTTAAATATATATATTTTCCTAGTCACTCTTGTCATACTTTCCTTAAAAGGTTATCTTTCAATCAAAATTAATGGATAATGAGCAAAAAGGTGAGCTGAGAGCTGCAAGTGTGTATTTTATATTTAGTGCAAACAAGCAGTTTTCGAATTGCGCTGTGGAGCTTTTTCTCCCTCTTTACCAGTTTTTACTACCGTCATTTTATTGACGTGTCAGTTCACACTTTTTCCTTAATTGACCTGAAGTCTTGTGAATTGATGGGGATGTCATTTCAGATGAAGTTTTATCTCATCGCGCATCTCACGCCAAACGACACAGCAGCAATAGCTGACGATGAGGATGAGGATGACGCTAGGCGCGGTGTGACGGTGGTGGTGGTGGTGGTGGTGGGTAGCGCTTGAGCGTAGTCAATAACAATTAAAATTCTCAACTTGCAAGCCACCACAATTCCACCAGCAGCAGTATGTAGTAGTCGCAAGATTTTATGTAAATTTTTGGCATTAGCTAATGACTCGTATTTGATGAATTGCAGAAAATAGTGATAGTAATTAAAAGAGTGACACAAAGTAAATAAAAAAGATGTGTGCAGTTTGTAGTTAGTCACTTTATTTTTCCTGAGAGAGCTGACGCAAGACAAGAGAGGAAAAAGAGAGGTTATTATTGTAACCTAATTTTTTCGAGATATTATTACAACTCGTACTTCCATTTCAATTTTTAAATGTGGAAATTTGATATCTGATCTGGCAGAACGAAATTTAAAAATGAGTCTTTTAGTAGTTCATGACCAAAATAAATGTGTGGGGATAGTAAAAGCTGTAAAAAAAGGTAACGGTGCTGATGCTGATGCTGGTATAAGGGTTACAAATAGATAGAAATTTAAATTTAGAAGATAGGAATTATTCTGCGTATTTTTTCGTAGGCAAGAATATCGATTCTCGTGAATTTATGTCGAGTGATTGATGAGCGTTCGATTTTAAGAGAGTGAATTTTAGGAGGAGTAGAACTGGTTCCAATGTGACAATCGACGGAAAATGAGTGGGGAGACAGTTCCCTATCAGAATATTAATCAATAATTTTATTATAAGTAATTTTTTAAGAAAATTTTTTAGCCTCGTAGGTTCTTCGAGTGATAAGGATGTTGTGTACAGACCAAAAAGTATTACGTTGCGAAACTGATTACGGCGGAGATGAGACAGCAAATTAATCATACCGTTGAAAAGTACACTCCTTTTAGCAGGTGGAAAAACTGCGGAGCTGCTGAACTAATTAAAATGTGCAAAAATTTACACTGTCTCATCAGCAGCAACAGTAGAAAACAGTAAGGGGCTGTAGATTTGCTGTTAAACTGGATAGATTAATTGAGCATTTAATCATTCCATTAGTTACTTAAAGTGAAGTAATAAATTCAGATGAAGTATGATTTATGGAGGAAAGATTGGGTTCAACAGACTAACTTGTCCTTTTGGCAGGGATGATGAAGTGAAGTGAAAAAAAATTATTGCAAAGAGGTGGGGTCTCCTCAAGACGAGTCATGGGTAGGTAATTTGTCTCGCACAACATTTTTCACATTGCACACTGCTAGGTATACATGTCTTGTCTTCTCCACTTCTTATTTCTTCCAAATATATTTTTTTCGCGACTATCATTACCCTATTCTGATGAAAACGTGGAAGAAAAGGATTTTCAAAAAAAAGAAAGGGAGAGAAGAAAGAGAGAGAGAAGGAGGCAGATTTTCTTTTATATTGGATTAAAAAAGGTTGACACGATTGCGTTATTCCCATCTCATCTCAGTTATTATGCTCACTTGACAAATATCTTTTTATTGAGTTCATCCGGACTTTCAATGAAAACAATGGCGCAGTCAACAATCCATACCGCGAGCAGGTGGCATGTGCTGATTTTGAGAGTGACAATGGAAAAAAATATCTCATCTCAGCTAGAGACGGGCATGTCTTAATCCTAATACAAAGTGGAATGATTATTTAACCCCATATCCTCCTATCCCAAACTAACTTGACATTTTCTGCAAAGAGACTTTATCAACTTGAAAGGATCACTTTCTCAGACGTGCTTTTAATAATGTGGTGACGATAATCTGACAATAAAGTGACAACTCATCGGCTAATCGTTCACTCCGCACGTATCCATTCTTCTCTGAAAAGAGAAGAAGTAGGAAATCCTCATGACGCTTTTTAATGTTGAAGAAATCTAGAGGTCCACTTTTTTTTATTCGCGAGCTCAGAGCTCAGTACGAGCGCGCTAATGCAATTGTCAACTGTCCACTTTCATCCATCTCGTAAATCATAGGCAAACAGTGCGAAATTTTTCAGCCGTCTACAGAAAATGATCTGCTAATAATCCTGTGCTATTGTTGCAGCTGAAAAAGGAAGCAAGAAAAATTGCTCCAACAACAATAAGCTCAGCGTACCTAAACACAACTCTTCCCTCTCCTTCTACATCTCTACACTAAATGGCAGTGAGACTTTGTCTGCGATCATAAGATAATTATCGTTCATCGTCAGGATGACAATCGCTATATTTTTGTTTGCTTCTGTCTCCATCAATCCTGATAATCTTGTTTATACTTGCTTAATCTTATAACTCTACTTATATAATATGTAAATTAGCACTTTAAAAATGGCCTGATAAGATACTTATCTGCGGGGAGAGTGGATAGTCGATGGACTCACATTCCTCTCCATTTTCCCTTGTCAGGGCACTTTTGAATGTGGACGGACAATTAAGCGAGATCATACTTATGCTTTTGTGACTCTCACTCCGCTTCAAATACAGAAAACAGAGGGACATGATTAACTGATGATGATGGATTTATTGACAGCCAGAGAAGGAGAGAGAGGGGGAGGGAGGGAGACGAGTCGATTGACAATTGGGGATGATAATGATGACGACTAGGATACACGTACAGAGACCTGAGAGCAGTATAACACCACCACCGTCAGCAAACCAAGCCACGCCAGGGAAACACGACAGCGACATATTGGCAAGAAAAGAGTAATATGCGTCAGTTCACTCCACTTTACAGCCACCAGCCACCACAGCTATTTTGATTCCTCCTCCTTATCGAATATATTTTTATATAAATATGCGGTGGTGGTGGTGGTGGTGCTTTTAGAGTCGATTACAGATGTTGCCTTCATCCTCGCCGAGACACACACTTCCGTAGCCTCCTTCAATTTGTTAACACTTTTTATTGCCGTATCGAACCATAGCGTGTCTATAGATTGCTGTTAATTTCTCCTTTTGTTTTTCGAACACTATAAATGTGACGTGTCTATTTTGTACAAGACATTATGTGCCATGTAAAATGGATAGGGATTGGGGATTTGGATGTGAAATAATTTTTTTTTCTACAAGTTTTATTTGCACATGCTCGTGTACTACATCTAATTATAGTTTATGAAATGTTTTTCGTCCTCGTTTAACAACCATGTTTTGATTCTTGTCTTGAGAAAGATGCTATGCTTCTCGGGGCTGTTAATATATTAAGGCAGTAATATAGCATAATATATATTTTTTGCTCACTGAAACAGATAATGTGTTAATTGCTGCTGCATCCTGAGATATCAAATCAGCACAGATAGCATTAACAAATGGAGTGTTTAGGGGAAATCAAAATAGTGGAATTTTAATTGATAGTGTGAAACGTTACAAAATGAGCTTAAAGGTGAGGGTTGGATTTGGATGCGAAGAATTGAGAACAGAATTTATTCTGCTCGTTAAATATTTGTAGGGATCTCTTCAGGGAAAAAGAGTTCTCTGAGCAATAAGTGACAAGGAGGTCATGTTGAGTCACGTGCGTGGGTCCTTCATTAGCGACGGGTTGGGACGTTTGGGAAGCTATGTGCTGCTATGTGCCACTGATGAAGGGGCAGATATATATAAAAAGAGATCTTTTTTATGAGAACCCGCCCACCCTAAATCAAAGTATCCAGACACTACACAGCACAATGTGCCGTTGTCGACCGGCTGCACAATTACAGAAGTATGTGGCTCCTGGCTGTTGCCTATCCGCGCATATTTTTTATTTCTACCTATCGATTTCAAAATTTTTTGATGACAGAAAATGGTTTGTCATTATATTGCTCAGCATTTTTTTTCTTCTGCGGTTTGGTCTGTTTGTGCAAGGGCAAAATTAAAATAAAGCATGAAAATATTCAGGAACTAATTGTCTTATGTAAATTAATTAATTTTTTGATTTTGATAGTAATCTGCTGTGTGCTTCTCTTGACTTCGACGATTTGCAATTTTCTCGTCTTCTTGCATACACAATCGCACATTGTTTTGGCTGAAGGAGCAGCATAGCAAAAAAATATATTTTCAATGTGGTCGGCTCTCGGCTGCTGCTGCGGAGGCAGATCACGTCTTGGAGATACACCCAGAAGAAAATAGGCAGGGAACAATCAGCGCTCTGCGTGTTACGTCAAATATGTAAACAATACTTCCATGTTCTGTCACTACTACGCCTTTATGATTTCGCGATTTTCTGAGGTTATTGCAATCATCAAACCAAACCAATGCGAAACGCTTAAAAGATGATTTAGCATGCATATAAAACATCATTAAGAAATTAATTCAGTTCAGTCTTCAGTGCTTTTGCTGTTGCAAAAACGGCTTGTAGGCAGCTCTCTGCACCTCTGCAATTTTTTTTAGTAGTGTTGCATTTTGCATTCCCTCAAAAAAAATCACTCAAGGCAGATACCTATACCCCTGCATGGTGAGAATTCTTAATTAAAAAAATGTTTAATTTCGTCAGTTACTACGAACCGTTATAAGAAGTTGTGCAGGATGTGGAGCTGCAAAATCTGCAATAATCTTCTCTGGCTGCAGATTGCAGATGTGCATTTTTTATGATCACTCATCTCAACGGTCACTGCTTAAAAGAAGGTGCCGATTGAGGCTTTCTTGACCACTCTTAAAAACTATCTCATTATTCATAGTTCCATTATTTTATGCAATCTCCTACTCCAATCGCAAAAACTAAAATAATAATATATTGCGCCCTACAATAAGCGAGCTCTGCCATTTCCGAAATGTGGTCTCTTTATCTTTGTGAAGAGGTCAGTTATAATAAACATGTACAGGGAGAAATGAAATGACAGCTTTAATATTTATTTTTGTCTTTTTCCATTTTTCAGCTTCTGTAAACATGGTGTAACCACGTTTGTATGTTCGTCGAGCTACTGACATGCTTTTTATTAGAGAAGTTAGTTGTGTGAAGGTAAAACACGTTGACAGAAAATAGAGGTCCTCTTTTTTTCTTCAGAGATTTCACTTCGAGATAGTGTCATTCTCATGTGAATTGAAGTCACCGAAGAAATTAAGAAATGTGATATTTATTATTCAGGCTCTCTACCTTGCAGCATGGCACAGTATGTGCAAGCAATAAAAAATGTAGGCACTTATGAATTTGAAATGCAAGGATTAATTGGCTGGGAAGCAAGCACTCTCATTGTTCCACTAGCTCTTCCTTTCAAAAAAAATTTCATGACTGACAATGAGAGTTTCTTTAGTGCCACCAGAGGAGAGCATAATTTTATTTTTACACGAAGTGAGGAAAAAGTCTAATTTTTCCGTTACGGTTTAAGGGTATCAGTAGCAGTAGGTCAAAGAATTTTGTAAGATATAAAAGATTGATGCTATTGTCAATTGTGATTATAGTAAAAGTGTCATTTTTGCGCAGAGTTTTCGTAAAATTTTTTGAAAGCACGCTGAGATAGCCATCACCGCATCACTATTTTGTCGCGTAGTTTTGGCTACTGCAGCTTCCGTTTGTGTGATGACAATTTCTTCGATAGTGGCGTTTTATGGAGATATTCGACAGTAAAATAGAGTTGTCGTTGTCAAAGAGCATGGCTCCTGTTATCTTATTGTTGGGGTACGCAAGATGACGAATGACGAGTGTTGCGACAGTAGCGATAATATTGTGCTTATAAAATGTGTGCAGTTTTTGATACTTCAATCAGATAAGAGGACATGCACGATGATGGCGATAATTATCGAAATGATAGCTTTGCTTGCATTATACCTGTTTTGTTTGTGTTACCAAACTCATTCAGAAAAAGAATATGCAACACCGACGACCTCCTCCCCCNAAAGAATATGCAACACCGACGACCTCCTCCCCCTCCTCTTCTTGCCCTAGCTGCTGGCTATCGTATGTCAGCCGTACCTATTGTCAAATAGGCACAGAAAGTACAATAGACGGCGCAGCAGTTGCATGCAGGCTGCAGTTGCTTAAGTAGAAAAAAAATTGTTATATGGTAATAGTAATAGTAGAAGAAGGAGGAAAAGAACAGGTTCAGTTTTCTGCAACCTCCGATTAGCTAAGAAGTGATGCTTTGACGTGCGTGCGTATCAGAGATTGGGAGATAAGGCCATTCAAACTTTTTAAAATTTTACTTTTGCTGTAAATTATTTAATTTTTTTTACTTTTTATTTTCCGCAAGACGAAACTCTACTAATGTCACTAAGAACGCGGTTAGTCCTCCAACAATCTAAAAATGGAATAAAATAAAACTAAATTATAATTATAACATGTTTATGCTAATGCGAAAGAGAGATTAAATATGGATATGTGTAGGGCAGGGCACTGACTGTTGTGACCAGAGAGGAGTTCAGTGTGAAAAATTTCTTCCCTGATATTGTCACCGGATGCAGCTCTCCTATGGCTTTCCAAAGCTGAAGCTGCAAAAATTGTCAAAACTTATAATGAAGCAAATATGTATCATTTTAATATAAAAAATATCGAAAAATTACCTTGCGTCTTACTCCTATGTTGACTTGCGTCATTCGAATACTATTAATTATAGACTGAACTACAGACTTGGAGCTCCCTGTCAAGTAGCCAGATGAGACACCTAGAGCAGCGATCTTTGCAGCACAAAACAGAATTGGCAATCCTATATCAAAAACAACTCGAAAGTACCCCTTTTGAATCCAAAAGCATGCAAAAAATACGTACACGGTTAGGGTACATACTGAGCTAACATCCCACATGAGTTCTACTCCAAAGAGATCGTTAAACTCTTTAATGAGCTTTCTAACTTCCAAATATAAATTTAGACTCTGTTCAGCATCGGCTTGCTTCGAATTTTGGTTGCGTTTGTAATTTTCCATTGGGGCTTGGCTATTTGTCTTGACCTTGATGACTTCTCCAATCGGATTTTGGAAGTAGGGTCGAAGCAACTCGTTTTTAAAAGGATTTGATTTTGATTTTTCTTGGGATAATTGCGCACTACTTTTAGTAATCTGCTTGAATAGGGAAGCGTACATCAGCAAGAAAAATATTGTCCATGTGTTTGCCACCCTCAGGTATACCCTCGATATCCAAAGTATTCCGGAACCAACTCGTTCCTCTGTGTCTGCCGGTAGCGGCCATGAAAGTTGTCCGAACTGAAATCCGGGGCGTCTTGAGAGATCCACGTAGGCAAAATATAAACTAACGTAGCAAATTGTCTTGACCTTGATGACTTCTCCAATCGGATTTTGGAAGTAGGGTCGAAGCAACTCGTTTTTAAAAGGATTTGATTTTTCTTGGGATAATTGCGCACTACTTTTAGTAATCTGCTTGAATAGGGAAGCGTACATCAGAAGGAAAAATATTGTCCATGTGTTTGCCACTCTCAGGTACACCCTCGATATCCAAAGTATTCCTGAACCAACTCGTTCCTCTGTGTCTGCCGGTAGCGGCCATGAAAGTTGTCCGAACTGAAATCCGGGGCGTCTTGAGAGATCTACGTAGGCAAAATATAAACTAACGTAGCAAATATGTCCAACTAATAAAGTAGACGAAGTTATGAAGGACATCTGTAGCCAAAACCCCAATTTGGTCAGCCACTTTCCATTCAGATCATAGCCTGCCAGTTGAAATTTATTTAAAAGAAAGCAATTCTTTCTGATGAATGAGAGCACTCGCTTGGCGTTAACTAGACTGCGCAGTTGGATGTGCAAGGTGGCAAATGTGTTCGATAAAATCATGAAATCGGACGCGGCGTACTCCGTAGGACCAAATAAGACAGTGAAGCGAAGTTTGCGCCGAAGTCGAAACATGTAATTGCACGTCCACGGAATAAGTATTCCAGTTATGATTAGTGCATATGCAATTGGCCAACTAAACTTTTTTAATGTTAAAGTTCGGCTCTTGACTGAACCGGAAACTTTCTCTTTAGTTAGGTAAGGAAATTGTCCTAAAATCTTGTTAGAAATTATTGCCCATTTTGCAACTTCCAGAAATCTGGATTCAACCTCGGGGTAATAATGCAATCCAGAGCTGTCAAGAGATGTCCTTCTTTCATGTGAAGACATTTTGCATGACTATTGACTTGCTTGTAAAAAGTGCAATGCAGCGAGCTTGAGTTGAGTAAGAATGAATGACAAAATTAGTAAAGTAATTGGGGTTGCCTTTACGTTTAGTCATGTAACCTTCCTTCAGCTAGGTAATGTTGTTCGGCTTCATTAACAAGTACATTTACTAATTTTAGTTATGACTCTCTAATAATGGAGTCAGACTTACGTAAACCTTGGAAAACTGCTCGTGCGAAATTAATATACCATTACTTCAATCTGGATTACGCAATGGGCACGATTCATAACATAAAATTGTGTGTTTACATCAACTAAATATGCACAATAAATGAGTTGACGAGTTGCAAAAAAGTTTCGCTAATTGCGTGAACAAGTTCTCAATTGCCGCTTTTAGAAAAAAAATTGATAGATGTTGCACACATTGTGCCAGTTAATGTATTTTATTGAAATGACACTCATCTGGTATGCCACTAAATTACAAGCCTACTTTTTAAAAATAATATTACAAACCTTTGACTGCATTGACAAAAAATTTTTTTAACGAATTAGCATCAATTTCCTTATAGTCATCTGAAAGTAATTTTCAGTTGGTGAAGTCATTTAGCTAATTAATGAAAAATGCTTTTGTGCATTGTACAATAAACGGAATTTTTTAAAAAAATTTAACTATTTAAAGCGATGATGGTATGATGTGAAGACAGCCACGATCGTTTATTACCGTTTACTGTTGTATAATATATTATCTCCTTTTTTCAGCTAAACGAAATTCCACTAGAGTTATCATAAAAGCAAAAACTCCACCAAAGATCTATAAGTTATAGGGAAATATAATGACATCATCATAATTAAAATGTAATATTAATTTAATTTTGTTCCTGTAAAATGTTTGCTTGCTAGAATAATAGACTGAAATTTAACCGCTGTAAGTGCTGAGACATTAACAGTGAAAAATCGTTTCCCAGTAATTTTGGCTGGATGCAGCTCTCCGATGATTTTCCATAGTTGAAGCTATAAAATTGCAAAATGTAAAAATTAACTGCATCTCGGAAGTCAGAACATTTTTTTGCCAAAAAGCGTAATGATTAGAATATAATTTTAAGCGCACCTTGCGTCTAATTCCACCTTGAAGTTCAGCCATGCAAACCCCATTTATAATGGATGGGATGACAAGCCTGGAGTTTCGAGATAATTGGCCGCACGCCAACCCTAAAATAATTATTTTTGCTGTGCAAAATACTAGGGGCAATGTCACATCAAAGAAAATTCGCAAATAGCCTTTCAGCATCCAGAAACAGGCAAAGAAAATGTAAATTGTGACAGTTGACACGGCACTCATGTCCCAAAGAATCTCAACTCCAAACAAGTCATTGAATTCTCTTGCAATTCTTCGCACATCCAAATACAAATTCAAATTTGTCTCTGCTCGCTTCTGCTGCAGTATTGCTCTAGTGCTCGCCAGATTTGGGTGAATTACTGTTTTGACAAGTGACTTGTCATGTACCTTATCTCTTTAGAAAAAATACGTTGAGCTCACTAAGAACTATTTTTGGGCCTAAGATACTTTTGGGAGCCCCGGCCCCATCCTCGCCATCTCTTGAAAGCAGCTCAAATAGGGAGCTATAAAATTTTATAAAGAATACAGTCCATAGGTTCGCTACCCTTAAATAGTTCAATGATGTCCAGAACAGCCCTGAACCAATTCGCTCCTCAATGTACTGGAGGTAAAGGCCACAGCCTTTTCTTTTGTTGTATTATCTGGGAATCGACAATAGTCCTGTATGAAAAGTATCCATTCACGTAAGAAATTTGGGCTATTAGCAAGCCAGTTGATATGAGAAAGGTCCATTTCTGCTGTGATGCAATTTTTCCAACCCAATTCCCGTTCAGATTATACCCGGCCAAGTGAAACTTTCCAAGGAGGAGACAATTTCTTTGAATAAAGCTGAGAAATCGCCTTCCGTAAATTAAGCTGCGAATATGACAGTGCAAAACTGCGAGAGTATTCGTTAAAACCATGAAATTATGAGCACCATGTTCCGTAGGACCGAACGTTTTGGCAAATCTTAATTTAGGAAGAATGCGGTAATAATTCAAGGTCCAAGGTATGAATATTGCAAGCAGTAGTAGAGAATAAATTACGGGTAAGCTAATTTTGTAAAATGCGAGACGGCTCTTCTTTTGCGTGCTTGAAATGCCTGCCTTTCTTAATATGAATGGAAACTGCCCTAAAAATTTTTTGGAAATAATTGCCCACTTACCAGCGCTAAGAAATTTACTTTCAATTTCTGAATAGTCTATGGAACGGTCGTCCGCTGTAATAGAATTTTTGGCGGGAGACATTTTCTCTAGTTTTTCTATTGTCGCGCAAAATTAGGGCGAACCACGTAGGTAAAGTGAAAGCGACGTAAAAAAAAGTTTTTCTATTTTGGGAGTAATTTTCTGGAAATTTAGTTGAACTAGCCAGTGTAGTCGGCCATCAATTACATCATTTGTCGCTGTTTGGGCCCGCACAATAAAAACAATTTTGACAAAGTGGTAGTTGTACTAATTGACAGTCCAATATGAAAATACTTTTTTTAAAAGTTTACAACTATTGTGGCATTTTACGTTATCCTTGTCGGAAGTAGAAGGAGATGTAGACGTCGGTGTTCCCAACGAATACTATACAATCTACTAATCATCGGAAGAATGTGCGCAATTTTCAGTGCGTGTGTGTTACCTGTCCCCAAATTTTAACAATACCTATGTGGTTTTGTCTAATTTTCTAGTACCTATTTTGCTTGTCATAATTGTTTAACATGCTGTAATTTTTATGATAGATTTCATAATGTGAAGGGACAACCACAACCAGCTTTATAGTTACTACAAGCTTAACACATAATTACTAGCAAATCAAATTACCATGCTCTAAAATTATGTACCTACGTATACAATGGAACTGGAGACACAAAAAATCATATTTTTTTAGTTTCATTTCTCAACCGATAGGTATATGAGTAGGTAGCAATCTAAAAATTTAAAATGGAAGCTTCACAGCCAACTTCCACTGATACTCCAATAATCTCGGAGTGTTTTCCAGTCAAAAATAGAACAATCGGTAGAAAACTAGATTCCGAGAAATTACTGCAAAGTTCTCACTTTCTCCTTACCAGTGGAAAATGGGTCTTCTTTTCCAACCGAGTTATGGCTTATTGGCCATTTTCCATAAGAAAAGCAAAGTCGGTTCCTCCTGACAGTAGTGCTATGAAAGGAGGAAATAGCTACATTAATTTTACCTTTCCTACTTTTGGTTTATTTGTGAGTGTAACCCACATATTATTAAGCATATTTTACTTGGTTTATTACTTCACAGTCGAGTTTCATAAAGATGCTAAAGAAATGAATAGGTTTGACTTGGTTCTGATAATACTATGGGATATAATGCTAGTGCTGGCAGAAATATCTCATCGAATTTTTGGAATTGTGTCGATGGCCAAATTTCGAAAATTTTACACTCGTGTTCTGGACATAATAGGACAGTGTAGCATTCTAAATTCTGCAGAGGAGATGGAACAGGAAAGAAAGCTGCTGAATACGTGGGCACTCAGATGGCTAGTATTTTTCTATGTCCTTGGAGTCATAAATGGAATAGCTGTCTTTTACCACTACCACTACTCTGGACATGAGCGCCCATTCACGATCGCCATGTACGAGTATTTGGAGGCAGTTATAAGCCTCCACAATTCCAGCCCTTTTCTCCTAATTCTTTTCATTAAAGTAATGACTTTTGGTTACAAAACGTGCGGAAATAGTCTACAATCTGTAATCGATTCTTGTTCAAATTTGGGAATTTCTGACACCAAAGCACGATACTTAAACTGCGATTATACCAGTGAGTCATCACTATTCAAGCAAAATAACATTTTAAAGTTTGAGAGAGTGCTTAAATTGGTTGAAGAGCTAGAAAACTGTGTAATTGACTTTAACACTTTGTTTGGATTCATCCTTTTCCTGGAAACGGTCCTTTCATTTTGGCAAATTATGTTTGCACTGTTCTTCTTTCATGCGAATCCACTGGAAAATATTGCAAATGCGGTGAATATGATTATGCCAGTTGTGATGTATGTCGTGTCATTTGTGAGCT
>JAHZND010001185.1:0-20582 GCA_027744115.1 Acrocyrtus sp. NNG-2020
TCTATATTATATATTAGAATGAATGCACAAGGAAAAAAACAAAAGAAAACGTAACTGAGATGAGAGCCTTGTAAATGATAAATTATGTGTAATAGCTCAGTTAATTAGAAGCTAGTTAATAATGTCTGCATTTCTTAACGCTCATTTAACACACATTTTGCAGATACACATCGGCATTTCAGCCGGTTGCGGAATGGTCCAATGATAATTATGCATGAATTATTTGGAGAAAAAATATCAAGTATACCGGGGCAAAATAAGAGCTACCATAAGAAATGTATTTCTGAGTGCTGATGCTTAGGGCACTGCTCTGTTTATGTTTATAACAGTTTGATTTGATCTGCTAAAAAAGTTGAAGTAAATATTAAAAAAATTAGAATCAGAGCTTATAGCTGCTAGCCAATGGTAAAATCATCTTTTTTAGATGTTAAAAAGGACTATGTCATTATTTATGTGATGGTACATGAAGCAGCAACTCTAGCATCTGAAAGCTGAAAGTGGACCACCCAGGAAGTTAATTATACCCAAGATTAAACACATTATGCTCTTACCACACATAAATATTAAAACGACTACGTCAACCTTAATGACATGAAGATCCTTTACTTTTTTCCCGATAGCACTTCAAAAGAATCAAGTTTTTAGCACTGGACTAAACCCGGGAAATAAATTATCTCAAAAGTAAAACGAATGCATAAATTTTCACGTTACATTTTCACTGGTATAATATTCATATCAAATGAGTGCTAAAATATTCCAAAAAATCAGCTTTTGCATTCGTATTGAAGCCGCTCTTATAGTATTCCTGCTCACGTCTCGGTTCAGTGTCCAGCTCAGCGGCTTATTTTGCATCTCTAATCAAGAAGCGCCACTAGTTGGGCAACTCCACTCAAAGGCGAACCCAAAACCCTTATTGAATATTCACAGCATGATTTTTTGTCTAGATGCTGCAATATCATTTTCAAAAAGTATTTTATCATCGCCACTATCCAAAAACTGGACTAAAAAAGTTGCAGAGAGTCCACACGAAAAATATATATTATTTCATTTTTTTTGCACTAAACCCCTAAACAGCAGCAGCAAGGAGTCTCCCTACTTTTCAGTAATTTTCCTTTCATCCATTCACCTATCAAGGAGTGATAATGATCATCTTATGGTGTACAATTGTATTAAAAGTCTATCCTTCCTTACACGTTACGTATTACTTAATAATAAAAAGAAGTCATCTTCTTCATCGTCCTCTCCCATTCCTTTTTATTCGAGAATGCCAGCAATCTCAAAAAATCTTTTGTTTTCTTCATCATCTCCATAATAAATTCATTTTTCCTTCTCTCTACACTCAACTGAAAACCTCTAATCAAATTCATTCTCCATCTTATCAAAATCAAGAATCTCTGGGCTGGCAGACAAAAATCATACAAAAAATATATCTAATCGCATGTTAGAGAAATAAAGTCAATCGGAGCACAAAAACCCAAAAGAGGATCCTCTCATTCCATTGTTCAGTTCAGGACTTCAGGAGCTATACACTCTACCATAAAAGCAGTCTTACCCATTACGCTGTCCCCCAACCTTAATTTTTATTTATTATTTTATCCACGATGAAAATTCTAGCAATTAATGTTCATCCTCAGCTTCAGCTTCCAATCATCTTTCAGCTTTGGGAATCTAATCCACAGCAGAAACGGAGTGCAGGCAGGCTGCATTTCATCTGCCTGCCTGTTTCGAATACAAAAGATAAATTACTTTATACTCCAAATGTACCCAAGTGTGTACATTTATCAGGAATCTTGATAGTATAAATTAAAAAATATGCTAGAATTCTCTCTCTCTCTCTCTCTCTCTCTTTCTTTCACTAACCCTTTTTTTTCCATTACCATTCACCAGCCATTCCAAAGAATACATGATTACTTCATACATGTCTGCCCAGCTACGGCTGGCAGTTGGCTGAATATAAAGTAATAAATATTTCGTATGTCATGACTTGATCTCTTGATATATGATTCAATTATTAAGATATGAGCCGCATTTTCCAGCTATCCTTGAACTAAATGGCTATATTTTTAAGAAAAGCGTAAGCGTCTCTCCTCTCTCATTCTCCAAAACCACCATCATCCCTACCACCACCACCACCACTACCACTTGAACATTAAGTATTTTTCATTCTAACCAATCTTCACAATCTCCTCTCTGGTATTAAGAGTGGATTGGAGGTAATAATAATGGCTTGTTTCTCGCTGCTCCTCATCGTGATGACGATGGTGATGGCTGGTATAGACAGCAGTGGAGATGAGATAATGGTGCATGGTGCAGTGCACTACTAAGATATCGACATTCGCAGCAAAAGGCACATCCTCCACTTTGTAATTACTACTTTCCTCCTCTTATCCAGACAATTGGTGGTGGTGATGATAATGATAAGTATAGTAACCAAAGCTGCTATGCAAGCAGGCATCCGTAATCTTTTTTTTCTATTATGGCTCTATGACTGTACGGCAAGGGAACACACAAAGAAAAAAAAATGAATGCACACGCAGTGATGTAATATTTTACAGAGCTGTCGTGCATTTTCCCGCAGGAAAAATCATATCCGTATTATCTTAGTAGGAAATAGGTATGTGAAATGTGAGGGGAAAGAAGTGAGCAGTTATACCTTCTACCACAGAAATTAGAAAAAGTCAATCATTTCTTTGGAAAAATGTCTGTATTTATAGTTACCTTCGTACGTCCGCAGTTAGTAGGTATACACGACAAAAAAACTAAAATGAATATGTGAGCATATTAGGGAAGACCGTGAAGAAGGGTGAAATTATTACTTCGATGAATTCATTATTTTCCTCTTTTTATGTTAGGTATAGGCAACGGCAGCACAACGCTTTTGGTATAGAGAAATAATCCCTTTTTTACGAATGGCTAATAATAGGCATTGAAAATTGGAAAACGGGAGGGTTCGTTCGCTTCATCATCGTCACTAGTTCCAGTTCCATTATGGTCGATGCTGCTGATGACCATGTAGCCGGTGCGGTGTGGTTATTTTTACTCAAATGGAGGACACATGTACAGAGAACAAAATTTGGGAAAAGAAAATGAAAGTAATGATCTTGTTACTGGAGAACGCTTCATCATACAGAAAATATATATATAAGAGAAAGCTACGAAACGTGGAATCAGGAGATGGGCATATGAAGCGAAATGAGTTAAATTGGATGTGCTAGTGCACACTCGTTAGCTATAGCCTACTTACAAAAATGTAAATTCATTTCTAATACTGAGGATTCCATCATTTACGTTAAGTCTTTATAGTACCCAAAGGGACTTTCCTAAATTCGTTTTCCTTGAAGGTACTTCCATGAAAGTAAAAAAAATGTAGGGAGGTTAGCCCTATCTACCTGGAACAAAAGAAGAAAATTTTATAGTCTCGTATTGAGTGTGCGTAGCAATAATACCTGCAACGTCATCGTCAAACTAGCGGCACCAGTGGAACAGTCATCAGTTCTGGAAATATTTTTTTTCTCTTACTGAACAGTCACTACTTGTAGTCCCAGGAAGAGCAAACAAGAGTACATGTTTGCCGTCCGTGTACAGAAAAAAAACTGTGATGTTTGTCAGCAGCACTAAAAAAATCGAATAATCATCGCATCGCACATCGTCGTCATTACCATCAAGTAAAGAATAATTGCAGGCTGGTTGTGCCAGGCTGCAAAGTTAGTTTTTCCTAAGTTTGACAGTAGTGGAGTCGGGCAGTGACTACAAAATAAGGTAAAAGAGGATTTATAGCTGGCTCTGGCTCCCCGAAAGAAAAATGCTTTTTAAGGGTATGACTAGTTCTAGTTCAACATCATCATCATCATCACGCTACCATGATAATGATATGAGGCTAGAGAAGAGAAACTTTTTTTTAATGTAATTTAGACATGGACTCCGCCATATGGAATTTTTCCCTTGATTACTATATAAAATGGAATGGCAAGGAAAAAGGAAGGATCTTTATTTTGATGCTTGCTGATTATATTTTCATGCTGACAATGAGAATTGAGAATCAACGAACAGAACTGGAACAACATCGTTACAATATCTGTAATAAACTTGCCTAAACTCCTCTTTCCCTATTCTCTCGAAAAAATAAAATCTATTCATCCACTGCCATAATGCTTTTTGTTCGGAGAGGGCCACAGGGCAGCTGATAATGGCCCCTAATTGTAGATTGAACCTTTCAGAAACTTCACTCATTGTCAGTCCGTCTGTTATTGTTATTTTTTTTGTTCTTGTTCACGAGTTTTACTCCCTTTCTGCGTCACGACTAGAAACGGAGAAATCATAACGATCATTATGGAGACTACATAGTATGGCGGAACTATGCCTGGTCATCATCCTTGTCATCTAAAAACTGTTCTGCAGAATTTTATGTTCTAGTCTATTGTTCTGTGTGAGAGGAACAGGGCAGTATTTTTTTTGTTGCAATCGCAATGGTGCCACGCAATAATTGTAAAAAGTTACTAGGAAAAAGTACGACTCCTTTTATTTTTGATTTTTTCCCTTCCTGAGAAAATAACTTTTTTTTATGTTTCAGCTCATTTTTTGCTGACGATTTGGTGATATGGCAGTGGAATGAGTTGTTATTTTCTGGTGCGGATGAGCCAGCTTATAGAGTTGATAAAAACTGGATAAATTTCAATTAAATAGATATCCCTTTTGGGTAATTACTAGATGGGACTAGATAATTGTTATCTATCATGTTAATGCGAGGATCGGGTTTTTGACTGATTTTCAATTTTTACTGTTGAAGAGCACAGCAGTAATAAAGGAAATTATTTTAGTTTCATTGTACCATCCCAAGTGCTATCAGAGTAAATGTGAATCTTAAAACAGAGATAGTACAATTACAGTAAATAATAATGATTCCCTTTTGATACAAATAATTGAAAACGGAGGATGAGCCAGCTTATAGAGTTGATAAAAACTGGATAAATTTCAATTAAATAGATATCCCTTTTGGGTAATTACTAGATGGGATTAGATAATTGTTATCTATCATGTTAATGCGAGGATCGGGTTTTTGACTGATTTTCAATTTTTACTGTTGCAGAGCGCAGAGGAAATTATTTTAGTTTCATTGTACCATCCCAACCCAAGTGCTATCTGAGTAAATGTGAATCTTAAAACAGAGATAGTACAATTACAGTAAATAATAATGATTCCCTTTTGATACAAATAATTGAAAACGGGCAGATGTGGTGGCTTCAGCAAAGCTACAAAAAAAACTTTTATTACTCTTGTCCCTTTTTTTCTCTAACTAATCGTAATTGCTGTTTTTCTCTTTGATAAAGCAAAAATAAATAATCTGGAATTAAAATCTTTATCTCAGTGCCTGGGATATTTTATTGCTCAACTATGCTCTCCTCTGCACAACCTTAGTCCAAGTTAATGAAACAATAACCATTACGTTTTTTAAAAAAGTACATAAAACTCTGCATAATTAGAATGAGCCTATAATTTCGTTTATATTTTGTAGCGTTTCGCCGCACCACCATCATACTATATAATCTGTACCACCAGCATAGTTCTGAAAAAAATGTTCATTTTGGTATTAATAAAGCAATAGTAATAAAATACGACTTCCATCTCGGTTATTGCATATACGAAGGAGAATACGGCTTTATATTAGCTCATTAGCATTCTCTGCTCATTTAATATGAATGATGGCCCTCTTTCCCTCCCTGTAGGAATATTTGAACTTGAAGAAAGAACTTTAGAATTCATGAACGTACAATTCCAAGAGTTTAATACATTTAGTACATCGACTCAATTATAAATTCAGTATAAAGCGCACTGCAAGTTGGCTAATCTGTCTGTTATAAATAAACTTGTGGCTACATGACTTGTTTCACGATTTCCATCTCTTTACATCTGCGCTATCAACTCTAATCCAGATTATTAATCTACCACTTCACGTATGTTCGTATGTTTCCGAAGAGTTTTTTTAGTCGTTCGAGAAAAAAAACTGTTTTATCAGCGACAAGATTTTTATTACATTTTGCTGGTCTAAACCGCAAAGACGAGTTACCTAATCAGATTTATACTTACAACAAGCTACAAGTATACAAGTTTATTCGAAGCAGAATGCTAGGCTGGTGCATACAATAGCTTGACGTGTTTGCTACGCACTTCTCGGAATTGTTCACTAAATCGATTGTATAATACGCAGTGTATAGTAATTACCGGTGTTGGGTGAGTACACAACGTATAGGAAATCGTGTTCTCGTTCCGTTGCGTATTTTTGCATTAAAAACCTATTAATTACTGTTTTATCTACAGTGAAATCGTATGTAAATGAGGTGTCCGTAATTACTGTTTTTTACCCAATGAAAATCTGAGGATCGAAACGGGAGTCGGGCATAAAAACGCGATGCTTTAAAAAAAAGCGAGAAAAGATGCATGTAAATAGGCAGGGAAGTTGCTTAATTGTCTCAAATTAAATTTTACCAGTAGTTTGTGCTCCCTTTCATTTCATATATGTAATTGTTGTGGTATTACATATACTCTACCTCTGCTGCCAACTTGTTCGTACTTTTATATATTTATAGTCCTTAACAGAACACTGAAACGAACCAAGCCCACGCATACATATTTTAAAGCAGTTTTCGTAAGGTGAAATCAGTTGGATTACTACTACTGGGCTAGCATTTTGAGTACCCAAATTGGCCAAGTGCTGAATTCTAGACTTTTTATATTTAATTTAATTACTGGGCTAATTGAAGCCTTGAGTCTACACATAATAATAAAGTGTATCTTTTTTCCACTACGATAATACTACTAAAAATTAGGCTTTTTGCCTTTTGCATTTGACAAGTTACACCAAAAGAAAGAAGAGACATGGCATTATTAAGGATAATAACTTTTTCCTTCATGCATTATTATTACGTCTGCGTCTCACCCTCGCCTCACCATAATCGCTATCGCTAGTATGCTACACTATAGCTAGAAATTGGCAAAAGTCTTCACTTCACTACTTCTCTCCTTCTCTCTCTAATAGCTTGAGTAGAAATTTTCAATTTTAGGTATTCTGGTAAACTATCCAACTTCATAACTTTTTCATCCCTTTCTACACACAGAAAATATTTAAGCTCTTGGAGCTTGTCATTATTGCTACTGCCACTGCTATAACTCTGGTAGCCAACTCTGTAGTCTGATACGTTACGTGTGTATTAGGCTGTTGACACTGAAAATGATATTTTGAAGAAAGGAGACATAAATTAGTGCCGTAACTACATTAGACACGCATTCGACGAAAAAAAATGTCGTTAAAGGAGGGATACAAGACCTGGTATTAGTAGTTGTGGCAGTGCTGCTATTTTTAGATAAGGGATCACATTAGTTGACTTTTTTGCTTGTTATAATATGCTTACTTTTATGTGCTTTCATTATTTCCGACAAAATATGACATTGATTACACGTTCTCGCAGGGTGAGCGCACTATTATTATAATTCCCCAATTTGCCCTCACTTCCCTACACTTCTCTACATCAGTATGAAAGTGCCTACGTGCCACTAGCTAGCGACAGGAGAAGCGAATTCCCAAGTCGTACAGGGATATAATGGTTTCATTCCAGTCATTATCGCTGTTGCCATACAATTTTTCAAATACCTATGTACGCATATATACTGCTGTTCACCAACCAGAGTAAGTTCTAAACTTATTCAATAAAATCAAAAAGTCTTATCCACGTCGTACGGCTCATAGCTATTTGTAGCAAATTCTGGGCAAGTTCTGGGCTCGGAATTCAGTTTAACGCTTTCGGATATTTAATGAGAATTACAACGTCGTTTAAAATTAAAGTTTTAAATATAAGCATATATTAATATTAGGTGAAACACCCCCATGCGTATTATTTTCTTTGAGTCTAATACTGAGTAAGTGTAATTAAGAGTATTGTTTTTTTTATATTGCGTTCTATAATTTGATGTTGTAATATCAGACAAAGATTTTCATTTTTTTGTCACAAAAATCTATCCCATTGAAAGAATATGTAAGCTTACGGCTAATCAACTGCCGTAGCTGTAGCATACGTGTGTCCACAGGGATGTATTTATGCTAACTACGCGTAAACATTTAGACAGCCAAGGGAGATGGGTGTGGACGCGGAAAATATATGATCACCTTTTCCCATCTCCTTTTAGTGTTCGTTTTTTGTACTCTTTGAAAAAAGATATGCCTACATTTTTTTTTCTTTCTTCCATGACCACTTTCAGCTCAAAGTGAGCCAGGGAATATCAGAAAACAACAGAAGCATACATGCTGTGCCGTCTTAACAATCTCGTGAACCCATCTCCCTATATCCCCTTTTTTCCTCTCCTCTCCTAAACAACAGAGAAAACCAAGCCACCCAAGAGAATAGCACCAAAAATCTCAAAAAAGAAAGATTATTACCTCACCTTGCCATATACCTAAATATTTTATAACAACTGTCGTATATAACTGTGCGTTTCCACTTCCCATTCAAAAGAAGAAGGAGCACCCAAACCTGAGGTAATAATAATAAAAACCACTATCGAAGAGATCATGACCACTTGCATGGAATTACTTGACTTTTTTTCCTCTAAAAAGCACAATATATTGTCATCATCATCATCATTGTATCATCCCATTGTATCAGCTTCCTTTCTATCCCTTCCAGAAACTCACATTCCTTGTTTCCTCTTTTCTCCCATGTGAGCTACCAACTGACAAACTGCCATGCATAATTTTTACCATTATTATTTTACACAGACATCCAACAAAGATGCTCCTCGCATCTTAGTCAAGGGCATATATCTAATTTTTTTTTGAAAATCTCCCCGAAAATATTATTCCCACCTGGAGTCTCCCACAGAATTTATTCATCATTGGAATTCACCAAAATATACACGAATATAATACCTCCTTCAAATTTTGTATCATCATTATCGTCTTTTCAACTTCTCTCCTCAATTTTCTAAGCCTTGACAAGAAAGAAAAGAAATCAGACTCACAAGCCTACCACTACTACTACCTTCGCTTCGAAAAATTTATTTTTCTCCTCTTGTGATAATGATAATAGCTCTATATAGTACTTCTTTTTAGTTACGTGTAGCGAGCAACACATCCATCCTAACATTTTATTCCAGGGAGTGAGTGAAGTAAAAGACAAGCATAATGATAAAAATGTCGACCACCAACTGACAAAATCAAGTGGAGGAATGAATAGACTTCTTCACATGTATATATCCACTCACATTCACTATTTCACGTGTGATGGCTCTTGTGTGACTGTGAATTGTTTGAAGGTTTGATGCCTCCCTTTCACATCATCATCTTTTTAATTTTTTTACGTACATATGTATGTATATAGCTACAATGCAATTGTCGTATAGGTATTCAGTGGGAAGATGATAACACAATTTACATTTTCAAATAATAAATGCCAGTCCCATCCCATCCCATGTCCAGATCCAAACTTAATTTCATCATCCCCGCTGCCTATACGGCGTTCCAGCTAGCTGAAAAAAATAAACCAAACATAATTAGCATATTACATACTGTTACTCACAAAAAGTAGTATTTTCATCGTAAATATATTTATAAGCTATACCTTTGAATTGTAAAGGGAGGCCTATCCTGTAAGTAAACATATATTTTTTAGACATGCCTCCATCTAATTTCATGCCTTTAGACTGAAAAAAATAAACCAAACATAATTAGCATATTACATACTGTTACTCACAAAAAGTAGTATTTTCATCGTAAATATATTTATAAATCTACCTATCTATAGGTGTAACATATAATTTCTGACTTCTTTCCTTTGAATTGTAAAGGGAAGCCTATCCCGTAAGTAAACATATATATTTTTTTAGACATGCCTCCATCTAATTTCATGCCTTTAGAGCCACCGTCACAGAAAAAGAAGAAGAAAAATTTAATTCTAATCACGACGAGATATATACACACACAATCTTACATACTTCTCAATTGTCTAAACTCTAAATGTTATGCACTGCATACAAATTAAAAGAAAAGAGCTTGAAGGAACGCATCACAAAAAAATGAGGATGAAGAGGAGCCCACACTATCATCAGTCGGAGAAGAGAAGAGGGAGAAAGAATTAAAAAAATATATTTTTCAAGCTGGAAAATGAGTAGACACGTTTTTTTCTCTCTTTTGTTTCGAGTCCTTAACTAACTTGCATGCTTGCGGGAAATTAAATGCTGAAATGTATTCATTACCATTTAAGTTTCTTCATAGAAAGTATTTTTCTGCTCTGATACTACATTAGCATTGATGATGCAATAATGAAGCGCATCCCAACTAAAACGTGTATATTTAAATTAGCAGCAGAAAAAAAGGACATGTAATGTCGTGATGAACTATAGAAAGTCATCATGGAGGATGTAGTATAATGAAGGAAAAGAGAGAGAAAAAAATTTATACTAAATGCAGTCTTCTTTTCTGCTCATTTTAAAATCTTCACTAATTTAAAAGCAAGATCAGACCAGGCACACAATTACCAGCGTCATCATCATCATCATCAACATCATCAGCAGCAGCAATCAGCAAGAAAACAACAAACAGCGAAGAAGAGCCAACAGCAAACGACTAAATAACTGACACAGTGGACAAATAATAATGCTGGCGGAGTACAAAAATGAAACCAGTCGTGTCCGTCGGCCGGCATGCTGTTTCAGAAACTTTTAATCTGATAAGCTGCATATATTCTCGTCGAAGTTTTTTTTTCTCTTTTGGCCAGCTCTTCTATCATATCCAATACGAATACCCACCTTTTTTAAGACTGTTACATTCTCCTTCTCCATTGCTGGCAGGTTCAAGATAACTTATTTGAAAATTTCAGCCCTCTTAAAAAAGTAAAACAACGGAATTCAGATTTTTTTTAAGGCTGGACAGCAAAAAAAGTGTATTACCCAAAAAAAATGTTCGGTAAAAGCACTCGTATGAAATAGGAAGAAAATAATTATAATCAAACAATCAACAAGTACAAAAATGAAACCAGTCGTGTCCGTCGGCCGGCATGCTGTTTCAGAAACTTTTAATCTGATAAGCTGCATATATTCACGTTGAAGTTTTTTTTCTGTTTGGCCAGCTCTTCTATCATACCCAATACCCACCTTTTTTAAGACTGTTACATTCTCCTTCTCCATTGCTGGCAGGTTCAAGATAACTTATTTGGAAATTTCAGCCCTCTTAAAGTAAAACAACGGAATTCAGATTTTTTTAAAGGCTGGACAGCAAAAAGAAGTGTATTATCCCAAAAAAATGTTCGGTAAAAGCACTCGTATGAAATAGGAAGAAAATAATTATAATCAAACAATCAACTCTTTTTCCTCTGCAATTGTCCATCTCCTAAATGCACTCGTTATTTACATATTAGTTGTACCAAGCACCAGCACCATGAGCATAAAAACTCCATTTCTTATCTTGCAGGTTGCCTCTACATTGGCTTTAGCACTGGCCTATGGCCTCTTGTCTAGTCTGACTGGCTGACTTGTTCTCTGAGACCAATGAGAGGATTGCGTAATAATGAGCCCAGTTCTTTTTTTTCTCCTATTTGTTCATGCTTTGTTATTATCGCTGCCAGTGCGATAGCTAATAACACGATGTTGATGTGGCCCATGCTTCGTTAAAGAAGAAAAAAAGAGGAAGAAGATGTCGACAAACTTATTTACTATTCTTGCATGGTTGCATGTGTGGTGAATGGTGAATGCTCATATTCCCGTTGGTATGCATCCCACTACCACTACACTGAGAGATTTACCTTAACCAAGGAAAAAATGCAGGCAAGACTTTTTTTTATGCATTTAGTAGCATTATTAGCACGCATATTTATTGTTTTTCAAAGTGTAAGTAATTCCTGCAAAACCTGCTGTATGTTTTAACTAACACTGAAATGCACATTTTTTATTTCTGCTTATATCAAACTTCCCTAAAAAAATGTCAACGCTATGTAAATCCTAGCGCATAAAATCGCACAAATATGGCTACACTCTTCTACGCTGACATTCTATTTGCATAATGTCAGCAAAAGATGATTTAATTTCATTGCTTTGTTCTCTCAGCAAAAAGGCAAAAGGAAGAGATATCTGCACGCACGTAAGGATTAGCGTGATATAGTCAAGAAAAGAGTCAAGAGCTAGACTAGAAGACATCTCCACTACGCATAACAATAGAAAAGATAATTTTTCAAGATTTTAAACGCTGCTGCTTCACCATCCTCGTGTAATCAAGGGGATTAGAGGAAGAGAATATTTTTTTCTCTTTCTCATCAGCAGAAGCAGTCTAAAAAAGACTCCATCTTTTCCTGATAATATTGCCGTAGGGGACCTGGACGAAAATTGATATACCTTCGTCCAAGTCATTATCAAGGAACAAATGAAAGAGTGAGTTAGATAACTTCACTCCACCACCACCACCACCACTTTTCTTCTTTACCTGTTCGAGGGAGATGAAGAGCGTAGTAATGTATATTTCCCTTTAAAAAATCTATTTTTTCCACCATTCCCCACAGTTCCATCGTAATCATCGTGATCACCAGCAGGATCCAGCTAGTCAGTTATTCCTCCTCCCTTCCTTTTTTTACTACAGTCATCATCATCAACCATCATCATCACTATCACCATTATTATTATTTTCTCTACCTGGTTCCTTCCTTTTTCTTCCTTCATTAATACGTGAAAATTCTCAAGTACGTATTATATTGAAAAAAATGAGCGAATCTATATATGTGAGCAACTCCGAGTCAAGTCCAAGTCACCAAAGATAAGAGCTTTTGATGGGAAAAGGGAGGGAGTAAGAAAAAAAAGGAGATTACTCTCAGAGAAGAACATCACAGCGTTCACTTCTTACTTATAGTTGGAGACAAGAAGAGGGAGAATAAGAAAAAAAAGAGTGTATGCTTGGTGATTTTTCTCCCTAGCTATCAAGCTTCTTTTTTTTGAGTGCGTATAGGCATGCATATATGTTATGCACTGATATGTACTAATTCCACTACGGATGAACGGACATGTCTGTCTTCCTTGATATATCCATAAAGGATGATAATGATAATTTCTTTTCCACCTCTCGTCCCCCGTCATCCATCCGAAAATTGTTTTTTAAAAAACATTTTGTATCAAGAGGAAGAAGATTCCTTAATGTATCCATTCTCCGAAAATGTTTTCAGAAAAAAAGTTATGGATAAAATGCGTGTAGCCTTCGGCAGAAATGGGAAGGAGCAGATGAACAAGTCAGGTAAAGCAAGCAGCATGTGTTTACGATTATTACCATTACTACAACTACAACATACTACTATTCCGTAGGAAACTTGTTATCGAAGAGGGCATACCCACCCGTTGCTTTTCACTATTTTTTATAGGGATGGAGAGAACAGAAGACGATAATGTATGTGGTAAAGGTAAGCTGTATAAAAATTTCCAGTTTTCCAGCACGGCCATCATGATATTTTTTTTTCACGGGAGGAGGGTGAAGATGAAAAATGAGAAAGGAATCTGGTCGTGTTGATGATGATGAGAGGGTGCTTACTTTTCTCCTAGTAATAATGTTCTTAATGATGCTGTGCTGTTTTGGTGCGATGCTGAATATTATGCTGTTCAGAGAGATGATGCTTAACTGAAATTGGGAAGATTATGATATAGTCATATACAGATGTTGGACGTGGATGGACACATGAAATGAAAAAAAAACAGCTCGTCATTCTTTTTATGTGATTTCACCTTTTTTATGGTTCTATACTTGAAGGCGCTCACTGTTTCTAATTCTAGATACTCTGGGGTGTAGTCGTCAAAAAATGAATGTCTTTTTTGTGAGAAGAGAACTAACGGAGATGCAGGAAAAGGTTATTCTTGGAAGATTGAGAAGAACAAAGGAACATTTTGTACAGCCTGTAACATTTCATCTAAAGTTATTTCACGATGGGAAAAAGGAATATTATTATCTCGGAGCTCGGAATTTGGAAATGATAATGGACTTCGTTCACAGAAAGATGGCGTAGTATACACTGCTGGACCATCTACGAAGAACGGAATCCGATAGACGAATACCACATTTTTTGAACAGTCTGTATCTTTGTTTGTTCCCATTTGTATTTTGTACGTCATTCCCTATTTTATCAGTTTTCTTTTAAAAAAAATGTTTTAGTGTTAATTTTTCAATACGACTTTCGCTATTTGTTCAGCCGAGGAGGAAGAAATGATTACACAAGTTAATAATGTAAAACAGCTATGCAAATGAACTTGAAAATATTAATTGTTTACATGATCCCATGATACTGCGCTTCCCTTGACTCTTCCATCAATTTTCTTTTTTCTCTGCCTTTATCTAATTTTCAAAAAGAAAAAAATTATGTTTACCTTTTAGTATTTTCAAGTTGAAATGTAGCCTTTTCTCATGCAATTTAGAAGCGAAATATGTTGCTCTCCGCTAGCTTTCCATCAGTCTTTACTCCCCTATTCCTTCTCTTCGAACAACGTCTTCGAAAAAAAAGGAAGATGCATTGTCAAGAAGAGGAAGAAAATTTTGTGAAAGTCAAGGTTGAAAACTATTTTATGTTTATGAAGACACATAACTTTATGCATATTAGGGCATGACTGGAACTGCTTGTCTACCTCCCTCCAATTCTCATGCAATTTAGAAGCGAAATATGTTGCTCTCCGCTAGCTTTCCATCAGTCTTTACTCCCCTATTCCTTCTCTCCGAACAACGTCTTCGAAAAAAAGGAAGATGCATTGTCAAGAAGAGGAAGAAATCTTTGTGAAAGTCAAGGTTGAAAACTATTTTATGTTTATGAAGACACATAACTTTATGCATATTAGGGCATGACTGGAACTGCTTGTCTACCTCCCTCCAAGCTATCTCTCTCTCTCCGTCTTCGAAATTACTTGAGTCTGGTTAAATATTTTAATGCTGGTGTGTATACGTATCCCTTTATCATTTACTAAATGATACTGTACGCGCAGCCCTTCTCGTATATTGATGTCAGACTGCAAAGGAAATTGTTCTTTGATAAGCTTACCTATTCACATGCTGGCTAATAATGATGCAACAAAGAGAGAACGGAGACGCTACATCATCATCATCATCACCATCATCATCGTTTGTTAAGATGGCTGAATAAATTTCCAGTTTGAAAAGTGGTTGTGCTTTGAAAAAGCATTTAAGAGTGGAAACTGAATTTTTCACGCTGTTTCACGTACATTGCCGTACTTCAAGCCGAGACATGTTGAAATAGGGAAGGATGGGTAACAAAAAATCTATTTTTTCTTCTTTAGTTCCAACTTCTCTTCTTTTTTCTTTGCTAACGCTTCATCTTATTCTAACTGTTTTAATTCCATCTCGAAGGAATTTTCGTTCCTTGTTTTCAATTGCAGACTTGCATGTTCCACTCACATTTAGCGGAGAAATATTGACGCCTATTTTGCCGAGGATTGAAGATAATGTTACTCCATGTACCAGTTACGGGTTATTAGTATCACTCAAATGGTTTATTTATTGCTGAATAAAGCACATATTTATCCTATTTCATGAAATGATCTATTGATCTAGCTAACAAATTGCATGATTTTGGGAAATATGGAATTTTCTTTAAAATAAAAATTATATTTCGTCGGTCTCCTCAACAAAAAAGGGAAAAAAATATTTTTGTGAAATGTCGTGACTTTGTGCAATACCGAAAAGGAATATTTTAGAAAAGCATTTCTGTCATATAGAAGCATAAGCAGCATCACAGGAAAGAATTTGTAACTTTTTACACAAAACGAATCGGAAAAGAGGAATTTTTAGTGCGTAAATAGTTTTAAGTAAAATATTTTCTCTTCACAGTTTCACAGACTTTATCATTCCTTTTGCTGCCTTCCATTTTCTACTATCTTGTCCACAGAAAGTCGTGACGAGGTATTTCGAATTTTGTATAAGCGCATCAGACCTATTGAGATAGACTTTTGCTATTTGGTATTTGCTCATCAGATTTTAAGACTTGCACCAAAATGGCTTTCTTGAGAAAAAAATAAAAATTGGGCTTCCACGCGGAACAATGAATTTTTCTATATTTTCTCTATTTATCATTAATTTTATGGGATTATGCTCAATCTGACGAGTTTCATGGATAATTTTTATTTTAAATAAGAAAAACTCTGAAATAAAAATGTTTTCTTGTAAATTGATAAAAATGACTAGAACAATTGTAGACTGATAAAGAAAGGACTTTTTTTCTTGAAAATTGCATTGACGAGAAAAGACTCGTAAGAGACGGAGCATACCACACACATTCAAGATATATATCAGGTTGTCAAGAGTCTTGTAATAATAATTGAAAGGATTGAAAGGAGCTAAAAAAGAAGAATGAACAAAGTTTATTCATGCTGCTGACAGGATGACATGAGTAATGTGTAGTGCACGAGGGGGTATACAGAGAAGCATAACACCATGCATGAGTGACCTTTGGACAAGGTTTTGCAGGAGTTCATCTCCTCCACTTTCATCCTATTATTTTCACTGTGTACTTTTGGGATTCAAGCACGGGGCATTTCTATATTTCAATTCAATTAGGCATCGCTGACTATTCAGATTCCACATCCGTACATTCAGCCCTCAAAAATATCTCTTAACAACTTACTGAATTTTCTCGGAATCATGAATTGCGCACTGAGCTATTACGGCTCCCATCTAATACCCTCCACATTACAATAAAAATGCCTTTGTGTTGACGTTGATGATGTAAAATTGCAATCGCGAGTGTGACAAACATTCCAGTCACGACTTTCGTCTCGAGAAGGATTTTTATATACCGAACTTTTTTTTAAAGTTACCTGTAAAAAGGGGAGGACACGAGATTTATTTGATGGGAGACTTGTTTCGATGATTGCTGCAGGAATAATTGTCAACTCAATTAAGTTGATCAGAGACGAAAATAAAAAGCCAAAAAGACGTATTTTACACTCGTAAAAAGAGAAACATATTTTCCTTAATAGTACCTTTTTTCTACATTGATTGAATCATGCCACCATACAGACAGATAAAAAGCAAATAGACTTTCAGCCGTGTCTATCCTCCTTAACGTGTTTGTGGGAAGCAGCAAAAATCATCAAACTGACGCTTAGCTAGAAAACAGCCAGGGTCAAAATTACTCCTTTTAAACGAGAAACTTAAAAATCACGACTTGTCTTCCCTTCTTATTCTGTCATGTTAGAATTCCTAAGGAGTTGAGGAAAAGCTGAAGAGAGCCAATTATAACAGCGGCAGCATCCACCACAATTAGAATACATAGTCATAGTCAGCCCACACACAGTCATGCATACCAAGCACTATCAAATATCTTTTTTTACCACAAGTTGAATATACAAAAAAAATTGTAATCGGTTAGACTCTTTTTGTGCCTCTCTCATCCAATAATCATCTTCTCTCCAATCCAACGTAAAAAAATATATTTTTTAGCTTTCCACTCTCAAAAAGTGCTGCACTTGAAAAGTTGGCTTTGATTAGCTTTGATAGTGTGGATTTTAATTAAAGTAAAAGCATCTACAAAAAAAACTATTCTATATCGTGTGGATAGTCATATAGGACTCAATAATTAGCTTTCGTTCTAGCCCTAACAATAAAAAGCCAAACCACAAGACTATTAGTGATCAACCACGAATACCTTGAATGGTGGAGGATATAGGCTTTTCCTCACGTAGTAATAGGCAATTATCAAGTTCCTTTGAAAATTGGCGATGACAATGATGTTGATGAGATTGAAATGCAATAGAAGACGATAATATTTACATATATTACGCTTCCTAAAACGGAACGATTGTACGAGTCCAATATATATCTCTTGTACAGTAATAGCAGTTAACTGATGAAAATTATGGTAATGGCCGTGTAGGCAGAGATGAACTTGTCTCGAGAAGGAGAAAGAATCGAAAAGAATAATATTGTTGTCTAGCTTAAAACTTCATCGCTAAAACATTTTTTTTACAATAGGAACCAACTTCACTAACAATAGTAAAAAAAAATGCACACAATGCAAACGCATAACAGTAGTGTGATCGTGAAAGGACTTATGTGATAAAAAACAATGATTTCATTTTTTTGCAAGGATGATGATACCACATACTAACATGGAGGTGGGTGATACATATACCTCCATACATTCTCCGATAGAAATTAGGAGGAGGCAAGAACAGAAACGATACGATCCTCTCGCTGACAATACACTCTTTAATGTCAAAATGGTTGTCACATTCAAAGAGATAGATGAGTTTAATACTTACTCTCACGACTTCGTCTGTTTTTGATGAGGATATAACGCTCTTTGCAGAGACAAGCTTTAAAAAGAAGAAGGGTACAAGAAAAAATAAAAAATAAATATTCCGAGGATAAAATGATATTGATGATTCAACTAAAAGTTAGTCATATCACGTTATTCCAAATTAATGGTTTGTATTGGAAATGGTATATCCATTTGGACTAATAAAGTGAATTTTTTTAGCCTAGCGGGATGAAAATGCCAAGAGTGATCATGAAGATGATGATGTGGTAATGATGATCGATCATCACCATCATTTTAATTACAATACTAGTTTTTTTTTCAAAAGGGTATAGTGTTGGTTTGGTGGTTGGTGTCGGTGTCTAATGTCGATATGAATCTCGATGGTGAATGATTATGAAGATGCTGAACTGACAGAATGGAATTTTTGCGAGGCAGTAAACAATAACTCAATAGAGTTTTAAAACTGCTATTAAGGCAATTCTATACAGACGTGGAGGTTTTTTTACGTCAGTCAGGTGGATGTGGATAAGAAGCGGACAAGAGCACACGGAATTGATGGTGAGGGTGATGATGAGGCGAAGTTCATTTCTACAAACATTAAATTACCCTTAAGTATTACAGTCAGGTGGATGTGGATAAGAAGCGGACAAGAGCATACGGAATTGATGGTGAGGGTGATGATGAGGCGAAGTTCATTTCTACAAACATTAAATTACCCTTAAGTATTTTGGCTTTTTGAAGAACGTAAAATAAATTCGATGCTGGACCTGTCATAAACAACTATACACACACAATAGTAGTTTGTTAGGCATACCATCTTTATGTAGATTTTTGGTGGAAAATTGAGAACCATCAAATTACTCTTCTATATAAATGTTTAAACTTTTAATTAACTGAATNAACCATCAAATTACTCTTCTATATAAATGTTTAAACTTTTAATTAACTGAATACCCGTCAGTACCCTCGAGACGATAAAAAAAGTCAGAGACTGCCTATCTAACTGCTGAAAGAGCTTTCAGCAAAATTAATTACTTTCGTGTGTATACTCATTTAAGAGAAGAATCTTAATGTCATAGCATGACGATTTGAAGATTTCGTATTTTTTTTTAAAAAAAACGGGGATACCAGATGTACGTCTTTTTTGCTGTCTGAAAAGGAACAAAATTTTTCGTGGTTTCGCTTCTGGACCTAACCGCTAGCCACTTTCAAGGACTAGTTTTTATGCTCCGTTCACGAACTAGTCTACAACTATTTGTTCTCTTTGATTTGAACTGTGAGACGCACTCCTTAGCATTCTAGAGAGGTATAACCCTTTCCCTATTAGATTATTAGAGCCTTGCCAAGATAAATTAATCATTGGAGGTTTGGTTTTTTAGTCTTCATAATTTTTGTGTCTTGAGCTTGAGTCTTGGCTTGAGTTGAAAGGGAGATATGGAGAAATAACATAATTCTCCGCCCAATATTGTTCTGCTGGGGGTAGGCTTCTCAGATTTTCAAACCCAAAATATAGGACAGTTGGGGGGGGGGGGGATCTGGACCTAACCGCTAGCCACTTTCAAGGACTAGTTTTTATGCTCCGTTCACGAACTAGTCTACAACTATTTGTTCTGTTTGATTTCAACTGTGAGACGCACTCGTTAGCATTCTAGAGAGGTATAACCCTTTCCCTATTAGATTATTAGAGCCTTGCAAAGATAAATTAATCATTGGAGGTTTGGTTTTTTAGTCTTCGTAATTTTTGTGTCTTGAGTCTTGGCTTGAGTTGAAAGGGAGATATGGAGAAATAACATAATTCTCCGCCCAATATTGTTCTGCTGGGGGGAATGGCGTAGGCAAAAAACTTAAACTTACGTATTAAATCACCACACTCAGCACCTTTAAATATCTGCAACATAAAACTTTCTAATATTTCTAATACAACCTAATTCATTTGCATTTTTCTCATCAACCTCATCATCCCATTTTATAGTTTGCTAACAAATATCATACAAAAATCTTTAAGCCATGAATTTCGCCAAATCAGTTTTTAAAGTCGAGTTGCTAAAAGCTATTCCCATCAAGAAAGCAGTAACAGTCAAACTCATTTAGTAAAAAGGTAGGCACGTTAGATTAAGATTTTAGATAGAGTTCAATTTAATTCACGAACATTTCAACTATTTTTTTCAGCAGACCCTTATCAAAATGAGTAGAAGTGCTAAGCTAGCAGACGCGCACAGTGCATTCCTCTTCTTCTGGTGCAGGTGTAAGTACTTAAAACCATTTTGTATGAGTCCATAGTCCATAAGTATTCGAAAATGTGGAAAG
>JAHZND010001186.1:0-10322 GCA_027744115.1 Acrocyrtus sp. NNG-2020
CGCAGGATGGGAGAATTTTGCTAATGGTTCGGTTCTTTTCCCAAAATATAATCTCCAACTGGAAATATCAAGAGCAGAAAAGGAAAAGAAAATTATTCTGTAAAACCTTGTCTTTCATTAATTACTCATTTCACAGAGAGCTCGCTTTTTCCCCTACACAAAAAGGAAAAAGAGGAAAATCCTCCTCCGCACTTTCCTTTTCCTTACTCTTACCCGCTCTGATTCTGATTCACTTTTCCTCGCATAAAGCAGGATCATCTCGTGCCATCATCACAGCATGTCAAATTTCAAACGATATGAGTAAGCAGATTCAATTTACCAAAAACAGAGTCACTCTCTAATGCGCCTTTCCCCACTTCACTTTTTTAAAAGCATTCAGAATCCCGGCACGTATGACTATTCTCTGTGAGCTCAGCTTCAGTCTTCGCCCTTCAACGTCTGCTGATGAGTGCCTCATTTTCCAGAACTACTAAATTTAATTATGAGTAATGCTTTCATCGCCACGCCAGCTTTCCATTCTCCGACGCACCTACTTTCACTTTTTCCCCTTTCATGTCTATTCCCATTAATATTAGCCTAATCTAATCGGTGGCTGCACGATACGCAGCATGCTATCAAATCCAATCCTCAAAACTGCTTTTCGTTCACTTATTTCTACGAGAGAATAATATTCATTACAAACTTGTGTGCTAATCACCACCAGAAAAATCGAAGATTTTTTTTGCCATTCCCAAAGCCAAAACTTTCCTATTCGTCTTGTTTTTCGGTCTCCTTTGCAGAGCATTTTCATTGTCACAGTATCTTTTCTTTTTTAGACTTCTATTGACTAATAAAAGTCTGAAATATTTTCGGAAGAGAGCGAATGAAAATAAAAGATTCATCAAGTATAAAGCCCTTTGATGAAACGATAGTCATAGCAAAGTGATTTTCACTTATCTCCCCACTTGATCCACAGCATGGGATGGGGTCATGTTGATAATCTCCGATTACAGAAGGATTTTACTTTCACTCAGCCCTCCCACTCGACTCTACGTCGATAATAACTATGTGGATGGCATAACGAGAATAAAGTTTGACGAGCTATTGTTTATCCTCGATCACAATTGACAATAGCAAAACCTAGCTAGGATAGTAATAATAGGAACAGCGCAACAAAAACATCTCATTTCATCCCTTTTGTAATGAGCACTGCCATTATATAGTTTACTGCGGTGCTGCCGGAAAATACTTTTCTGATGTGTACAGAATGAAAGCGCCATATTAATAACTTTTCTCCGATTATCTCCCCACTTGATCCACAGCATGGGATGGGGTCATGTTGATAATCTCCGATTACAGAAGGATTTTACTTTCACTCACTCAGCCCTCCCACTCGACTCTACGTCGATAATAACTATGTGGATGGCATAGCGACAATGAAGTTTGACGAGCTATTGTTTATTGTAGATCACAATTGACAATAGCAAAACCAAGCTAGGATAGTAATAATAGGAACATCGCAACAAAAACATCTCATTTCATCCCGTTTGTAATGAGCACTGCCATTATATAGTTTTCTGCGGTGCTGCTGGAAAATACTTTTCTGATGTGTACAGAATGAAAGCGCCATATTAATAACTTTTCTCCGAAAACGTCGCTCACATTCTTTCTATTTCTGTTTGCGCATCTATTTCATCCTCGGAAAAGTAGAAGGAAAAGCGGAAATGAATTGAGCTAGTTTTCATCAAAGTAGAAAATGATATGAATGGTGTGGGGTATAGAAAGGGGAAAGCTTTTTCCCGCTTTGTTTTCCTAACGTTTTTGTATCATTTTCTCGGCGAGTCTTTTCCGACAAAAATTAAGATGACGTGATGGGAATTTTCTGTAATAATCTTCTTCTTCCTTTTCCTTCTACAATAATTACTCTATTCACTTTTACGTTGTTTACTGGCCGTATCAAAATATCCTTCCAGAAGGATGGAAATAGCGGAGAAGCCGAAGAAGATTCTGAGAGCGGATCTACGTCAATGACAATTGCATTATCATCGCTTGGAAAACAAATTCCATAATCGGTTTAGCTCCAAATCCTATCATCAGCTTAAGCAAACGTTTCCGAGCAATAACGAAATGATAAGGAGGATTATTTTCGTTTTTGTCCTTCGTCCGTTTCCGTTCTACTTTATTTTCCTTGATAAAATATTTCCCTCTTTAAGTCAACAACTTTTCGCCATCAAGATATGTTTTGATTTTTAATTTTTTCACTGCGCCATTCAGCTCGATAACCAGTTCCAAAACAGCCTTAACATGTCCTTCCTTCCATTTGGAAAACTTCTTTCTCAAGAATTGACCAAGCTGGAACTGAAAGCACTCTTGAGTTTTAGTAGAGATTAAACCAAAACCGCATTTTGGAAGTAACTCTCGTGCGAAGGCAATTTTGAAGTGAGGGGGAAAGCATAAATAAGCTTTACTCCGTCAAAGAAAAAAACAGTACTTTGAGTTCCCTCCCACCTCCATCTCCATCACAACATTTTTTTTCCTTTTTGGTGAAAAAAAATGAAAACGGAGCGGTAACTAAAGTCGCATTCGCTCTAGCGCAGTATAACTTATTTCTTGTTGTTGCTCAATGTCCGCGTCACTTAAATTAGGAAAGTGACATTTGATAACTTTTATACTTTGGAAGCGAGAACATTTTCCTTTTGTCAATGTACACCGTACACGTATCAGTTTCTTAAATCCCTTTCCAAAATAGTATATACCAGCCACAGATAAT
The DNA here is from genome assembly GCA_027744115.1 of Acrocyrtus sp. NNG-2020. Taxonomy (NCBI): domain Eukaryota; kingdom Metazoa; phylum Arthropoda; class Collembola; order Entomobryomorpha; family Entomobryidae; genus Acrocyrtus; species Acrocyrtus sp. NNG-2020. The sequence continues at coordinate 2,750 of JAHZND010001186.1, forward strand.
GTTTTTTCTAGTGTAAGCACCCAACTTGATTTTTTTCTGCTTTCACGCATGCAACCGAAACTAAACTTTATCAAACGTCTCTATTTATGTTGCTTTCCTTGTCCGTGTTTAATACAAGAGCTGCCAAAGTTTTTTCTATACTTTGGTGGTTTGGTCGCTTATAGCAAAAGGACTTTTCTTATTTGGTATGAAAAAAGGGGAATGAGAAGAAGTCTGAAAAATGGAGACGGACTCTGACTTTCCCCCTCTTTACGAGTTAATTTATGATGGAAAGGGGGAATGAAAAAAAGTTAATCTTGAAAAGCAGTCATGCACTTCTTATCATATCAATTTTGGGGAAATACAAAAAAATGTTTTATATTTTTGGATAATGCATATCTCCCAGTTTTGGTTTGAGTCAACAATATTACCAGAGAGGTTCGCCAGAATCATGATTGCGTACTAACTTTGCATTTTTTACTTGTGTTGTAAAAATTATTTATATTTTAAAACTAACGGGAAAATGTCATGCCGTTTAGGTTTAATAAAGGAAAAGTAACTGAAAAAGTTTAACTTCGCAATCTGAACTACAGTTAGTGGCCAACCCGGCATAATCGTTACTGTAGGTAATGTAAATGCAAATGAAGAAAGTTTTTGAAAATAGTTTGCGCTCTTATTTCTCGGCTGAGAGGCTGATGGCTGATATGTCTCTGATTTCTCCGGTCAACAGTGACTAGTAACTAGCCAACAGTCTCCAGTCATTTCGGAGGATCTGATCCAGTGAGTCCTCTGGAGAAATGGAGCGAATCACTATCCAACATCCCAATTCCCTGCTTTCTTTATTTCAGCCACTGGCCAAAAGCCAACAAGGCAAAGTGGAATGTATGTCTTATGCTCTCACTCGTTTCACGAGAAACATTCATGACGCGAAGTAGATACAAAATAAAGAGGACCATTTTTTGGATGGACTGAAAAGTTTATCAGTAATGGTGATGTATTTCCTCTGTAATTGGTATGGGAATGGAAGTATTTACAGTAAAAAGGATGGGATGGGATCGGGAGAGGAGAGAGCAGCTGTAATACTGAGCTGTTTCCATTTCGAGAGAAAAATGTGATGTAATTGAAGGGAACAACACGGAAGGTATTTAGCAATATATCAATGTTAATGTCATTTAAGATAGTGTAAGGAGACGTGGGGGAATACACAACACACAGAGATATATATTAGCTTCGGGTATCTTATCCTCTCTTTCACCAGAGTATCCCTTCCTTCACCGAAATTTATTTTTTTACTTTCCTAGATTAAAACCTAAGGAGGGCTAAGGGGCATCGCAATAGCCTCACATTAGCGAAGTGCTTTTCAAGATGATGAGCGACCTAAAATGGGAAGATACTGGAGAGGGATGTAAGTCGGAATTACAAAAATGGATAAATATCCAGTAAAATAAATTCCTGTAAATTGTAGTGAAGCTTATCCCATAAATTTTGCGAGGCATCTGGGAATAATTCCAATAATTTTTAAGTTTTTAATGGCCAGTGGATGATATGAAAGCGGCGGATTGGGAATATACTTATTGGAGGTGCCCTCTAAATATCTTGAAAATTAGGTAGTCTGCCTCCTTAAAGTTCATATTGAGGTATGGATGGTTATTTTATTGCTATTAGCTACTGAAAATAAGGAGGGTATAGTAAAACAAGAACAAGTTTAACGAGGGGGAAAAATGCTACATTTTCAATGATCCTCAATCTCATGTGGCATGGCGTGGGAATGTCCTTTCCCCTTTTGCCATCACCAGTCACAAGCAGTTACTTTACTTGAGCATGCTACCAGAATATTTTACATTTCTCATTCCTTCGGCTACTGCCCTCGACACGTTCTCCCACTCACGTGTCACATTCACGCAAATATAAGATGCTCGTGGGGTGGACATCTGGAGCTAAAATCAGCGCCATTTGTTCCCAAAGCACTAACCGCAGAGGAGTCTCAGCAGAATCCGATCTCCGTTCGCAGTTTCAATTTTGTTTCACGATCCCAAAAAAGATTGTCGGAAGACCCAGTCCATTTTCAATTCTCATTAATCCTACTCAGAAATGTGGCTGTGGTCTACTCACATTTAAATAATAATAAAATGGAACGTTAGACAAACTTTTTTATCAAATCTGAGAAAAAGAAAATTTCCACTGGGAGATTTTTCATGAAGCGCAGGAATGTAATACGTCAAGGGTCAGGAAGGACCTTCCTCTTTTTTTCTAATTTCCATGGCTATGACTTGACCGGACAAGCACGCTTCTGAATACCGACTAAGTCCAGTGCACAAGTGCTTAACAAACACGCACGTAGGCGCCAAGAGCCTGTAGTTGAGTTCCGGCAGAAAGTTGCATTGGAAATTATTATGCAAAGAGAAAGTGTTCCGAGAGAAAGCTGGATGCAACTTTTTCACGTGCAAAAGGGAATTGGATTGTTTTCATTTTGAGAAACTTTGCTGTTATTTTTCTGGACTAAATCTGAATGTGAGATGAAAACGGAAAGTGGCTGCATTCCTATTCCCAGGCATACTTTCAAATGCAGACATAGTTTCAACTTCTTCACACTCAAAAGACTGAAAACGCATTTTTTACATCAACAAAAGTTTATTTGCAGTCTTTCTATGGCTCTTTGCTCCAGTGTATTTCCTTTCCCCGCGTTATGAGTAGAATAGTAATGATGACGAGTCGCGCGGAAAAAATACAATCTATAATGCATGCGGCTGCAACACTCCTCGCATTCTCGGCTTCAAAAACATCCAGAGACGAAACTATTCCTCTGGCCAACTAGATTCTCCCCCATTCACCATTCCCCTCCACAAATTCCAAGAATAGTGGGAAAAGCGAGAGAAAATATTAAAATAGACTTTGCTTGTTTACATTTTTCTGCCGTTACACCTTCCGGCATGAATTTTTAATTAAATTTTTTACGTCTTCCACAGACAAAACAGAAACGAGGAAAAGTACAAATTTGAAAAATGCTTGGTCATACCGTTACCGTGATACTAAACCTGTTTTTCAGCTAATTTGTATCAGCTATTTAAACCAATGCCCTATTTTTTTGTTACTATTGGAGACCAATTTTCCCCAGTATTGCCATCGTTACAACTGTTTTATCCATTTTTATCATAATCGTGATTTACACCCAGTCCAGTTGCTATTTTTATACAAGGCCCTATAAATTTTCCTTTAACTTCCCTGACAGCAGTGCACTCTTCCATGACATTTTCCCTCCACTTCCTTTATTTTTCTTCACTGCACCATCTAAAAACTGCATTCTTTTCAAACTTTCTCCCTTCCTTCCCCTCCTCTTTCTTTTATGACTCCCATTTATTTATCCCTGGGAGTTCTTCGCACTGCTCTTTTCTCTCCTCTCATTTCCCCCTTTTTTCAGAAACATAAAGAATTTTTATCGTTCAGAGTAACGAGTACTCATATAACGGGACCAGTATATTTTTTATACTCACTTTACCATCTTCACATAATGCTCTTCGCACTAAACACATTTTTTCTTCAACTTTTTTCTTCCCCTTACCTCCTAGTCCTAAGCTTACGTAATTCTCTTCGTTCTCCTTTTTAAGTTAAACTTCCCCTCCTCTTTCTTTTATGACTCCCATTTATTTATCCCTGAAAGTTCTTTGCACTGCTCTTTTCTCTCCTCTCATTTCCCCCTTTTTTCAGAAACATAAAGAATTTTTATCGTTCAGAGTAACGAGTACTCATATAACGGGCCAAGTATATTTTTTATACTCACTTTACCATCTTCACATAATGATCTTCACACTAAACACATTTTTTCTTCAACTTTTTTCTTCCCCTTACCTCCTAGTCCTAAGCTTACGTAATTCTCTTCGTTCTCCTTTTTAAGTTAAAAATCTTTCTGTTTGTTTTCTCAAGTAGAGTAAAAAAATAGCGGCTTTGGCTTTTTATTCTTGCTCCCCGCAGTGTTGAGAATTTTATCATGTTTTTGTTGTTGTTTTTCGGCGCTATTCTAAAGGCGGATGAAATGGATGTTGCATGTTCTCTTTTCTTTTCTCCTTTTTGCTGTGAGGAAGTACAAAGCTTGTGTGAACTAGCTTTCCTCTCCGGCTAAGAGAAAGGCTTTTCCGCCAAAGGAGGAAATGAGAAAAAAAAGTGGAATTGTGCTGGAGAAATTGTAGAGGAGAGTGATGGAGGAAAAAAGAAAAAAAAAAGTTTTGTGTGTTTAGGATTGGCTGGAAAATGCAAATGCGGAGAGTGAGTGCTATACAGAGAGAGTAACACGAAATAAGACAAACTTGTCAACCATAAATATCTGAGAAAATGGGATTTTCAGAGTGTCTTAACGGAGCTGTGAGCAAAAAGGGAATCCTTTAGAAGCCAGTAGCTACTACAAGTTATATGCGGAAGAAGAAATACATTTCTCACGGCTAAAGTATTATGCATGCATTCCTGAATAATTTCAAAGAAAGGTTTTTCCCTTCCACATTCCTCTCACTACTCACATCTCACTATTTTCTAGTCGTAAGCAAAAGTTGGAAAAAAGAAAGTTTCTTTTTTGGGAAAGGGTGCAAGTAAAAAAACAGAAAAATATGTAAAATGTAAACCGCCATTAAAGCCATACTGCACAAATAAAATAGTAAAAATAACGCCTACAACATCGTCAACATGTGGAATACATACATTTTAAAATGCTCTGGAGACTAAAATAAGCTGTAATACGTGGAGTTTTGCTGCTTTCTTTTTAAAAAAATAAAAATGCGTATATTCTCTATTTCTCTTGCGGCGCTAATAGTAAAAGTACGCTTATTTTTATTTTTCTTACGTAAAAATGGGTCCCACTGAAGTGTGAAAACCGCAGTAAAACTTAAATCTCAAAATATGAAAAACTAAAGCTTTTATTGAGAAAAAACATACACTTGTCTATATTGTTTCCGGGAGATTGTTTATTTATGCTTCACTACAGTATATATAACTGCATTAAAAATGCGGAAGCAGAATACACAGAAAAGGTTGGATTTGACAGTGTGATTTCTGATTTTAGGTGTAGGAATGGGTATTGAAATGCTATGCACCTTCTCTCGCATAACTATAACTGCATCCATTAATTGTACACTTGTAAGAAATTATTTTAAAGATGGAGGAGCGAGGGTTTATGGTAATATACCGAATTAGAGCAGTCGATTTCCTCCTCTCCTAGATCTCTGTGCCCAATCTCCGGAATCTTATTCCGAAAATACTAGTCCAAGTTTTTAGTAAAATTCGCAAATCTCAATTTTATTCTTGCGTAACATATTATACCTTGACTAGTCAACAGTCCAAATACCAATGAAAACACGGTTCAGTAATCCAAATTTTCTACGAATGGTCTCATTAATTTGAATGCAAACCAGCACAAAATAGTACAATGACCACCGCATTTGGATGCCGTGTAAAAAAGAAAACGTAGTGTTGAAAAGGGAAACGTTTAAACTTTTCTTGTATCGAGCAATTTGGAATTTTGGAAACAATGGGAAGTAGAGAGGTCATGTGCCTAACCTGTTTTACCATAATCTAGGTGCATATCAACTACCGCCTTCCGGTATGATGGGCAAAAAGGGTATTAAAAACTCTAAATAATCGGTCGTAATGAGTAATGCTCTTGTATAATTTCTACTGTGACATAGGCATCTCTTTTTGCTACTAAAAGCTAAACTAGTAAATTTGAAGATCTGCTCTGCTCAATCCCATGTCCGATCCAGACCAACAAGCTAAACTACAAGCTACAGTTGGGTACTTAAAATTTCTGTATCGTCTTATTCCTTTCCCAAACCCGAGTTTCTATTTCATTTTTTCCAATTCTCCAGGGCGTTGCTCCTCCACTCTCAAGCGCTTAAAATTGTCTGGAACATGTAATAAGCCATCGCTTTTGCTGATGGCGATAGTGACGACAAGAAAATACCATTTCCATTGAGGCGTGTTGTGTCAAGTGCGTGCCTGAGTTGTATATGCTGCGCACTTTCTCTAAGAAGAGAAGTGCTTCGGTGCTTGCTACATTCTAGAACCACTCAAAATTTACTTTTTCGTGGCAATTTTCCCAAAATTACGAAGTCATCACCAAACACACACGCTACAACAGTCCCCAATTCATTCTCTCCGGCTCATCAACTCCACTCACTGCACGGCTCCAGCTTTTTCCGTGTTTTCTTTTGTAACAAATTTTTCTCAGTTGATAAAATGGCGACTAGTGAAATGGCGCCACAACTCCGCATTTTTTCTAAAATATGATGCTTCTACTGTACACTCTTGCGAAGTCGGGTACATCTTTGTCATCTCTTTTGCAACAAATGAGGTTCTATTACTAGATCAAAATAAATACTATTATAGAGAGACCAGAGAAGCTATCAACGCCTAAAATAAGGTGTCTTCCATTGAACAACATTTTCCGCATTACACATAAATTATGCGATATGTATGCGCTCAAACCTTAAAAAATGGCAAAAAAATTAAAATAAATCTATTGCAAAATAATCTGTTATCTCAATTTACTGTACTATGTCATGGCAACACCAAAAATTACGAGACTAAAATTTGTTCTTTTAAGGAGACAACAATAAGGAATGGGCTTGGACTGCTCTTATTTTTGTGGATTTAAAAGTGTGCATTCGGATTTCAAAGATCGTTCGTTACGGGAGTGTCTCCATCCAACAAAACCATAAAAATGAGCTAAGCTTCTTTTTTTGTCTGCGGTCCCATCATTCTTCTGAGAGGTGTCATTGCCATTATCTGTTGTCTTCGGCAACCATCTCTCTCTCTCTTTGCTATTTGCCTGTTTGCGCTCTTCCGATTGTTTCTATTTTTAAATTACAACATTTTTCTAACTCCCTGCTATTTCCCGAGACACGTCTCTCGAGGAAATTTTATATGAACCCTGCTATGAAAGAATTTACGATAATGGGAATAAAAGAAAAAATGCTCTCTTGAGAAGAATCACAATGTCTTTACGGACAAAAAAAGGTTGTTAAATTATTTTAAGGCATGCCAATTCACAAACCGAAAAAATGGAGCGGAGAAATATTTCATCTACGAAATTGCAAGTGGAAGAAAAGTGCAACAAGGCACTTTCTCATTTTTTCAACTTCCGCATGCAGCCTCGTGAATTTTTGATAGTGGTGCACACTTCCTCCGTTTCCCCGCATTGATTTTTCATTTTTAATCAAATGTCAAGTGCGTTTACGGTAGGGAAACGAATAAGAAAACAATCTTATGTGGCAGGAGAACCGGAAACTAGTCGATACCCGTGGAGAGAAATTAAATTCTAATGTTATTTGACAAATTGGAAATAGCGGGAACTCAAATACCAATAACTGTTTTTCATCTACAAATCTTTACAAGCAAATCTAATTCCAAACAGGAAATGTATTTCAGTGGCACCCCTCATAAGTTCTTCTTGGATGAATGAATTCTCATTAAATTTCTATTTACTTTTCGAGTGAATGTTATGTTAAGTCCACACCTTCTAATATTAAGCAGATTCAGCTTTTCTAACAGCAGCAAGTGTGTCCAGCTTTTGTTGTCTACAGACCGCAGCACCACCACTTCCAAGCACAGA
>JAHZND010001187.1:0-44375 GCA_027744115.1 Acrocyrtus sp. NNG-2020
GGTGTTTATTTGTAAAAGCGGTGCCAAGAATCAATGCATATTTTGACGAGTGCTAAGCAGACGAGCAGAAATTCCAGTTGATCGCTTTGACTCATTGCTTGGGAAAAAAAGTGTTTCGATGCCAAACAATAAGAAAAATATACTTGCTCTGGTATTGCAGCTGCAATTGAAAGTAAATTTTCTCATCCCTTTTCAAATTCATACAAGAAAGAAAAAAAGTGCGATAAAACAACTGCCAGTCCCAGTAACAGCTACATTGGACTCCTGGTCCTGGCAAATGTTTTTTTGTATTATTTTATTCATTTCTTCACATACCTATACATTGCATTGCTATTGCTACCTTTGGGAAGCAGAAGCAATAGCACTGAAAACTGCACAGGGTGAAAAGGATATATATTTTTTGGTGAGAGGAATCTCTTCTCATTCGGGAGATTTTTTTGCATGCAACCACTCCGGTCCTAAATGAAACACCCTGTCTATGCAATCTAGTTAGCAAATCATGACGGTCACATTTAACAGCTTGAAGAAGGGACTCCCAAATATACATACTTATAGCTCTTCTTCATGCATTTTATGTATGAATGAAGAAAAACCTGAAGAGAGGAGAGTTTTGAGAAAAAAAATGATTTCATCTTCTGGTTCCATAAACTTCTTTGACTACTTTTGGACCTGACTGATACTCTATCTTTCAGTTCAATCTCCGTTTTGCGTGTACTTCTCTGTTTGCCCAATCACACTACCCTTTTTTCTGTGAGCCTCCTTCTTCTCTTTTTAAGTTTTGATGATATTCTGACGGTGTGGTTATGTTCTAACTGCTGTGCTCACTGCTGGGATTGTTATTATTTCTGACAACAGTGCTCCCATGTGGTGGTAGTTTCTCTGTATTCTCTTTTTGCATGCTTTCCTTTTTTATTTTCTCTAGTCATTTTTCGCTCCTCATTTTTTTAAACATCCAGCTGTAGCTGTATCATTAGAAAGTTGTTGCGGGATAATGAACTGCCCCTTTCCTCACAGTTTTGCTAGCTACCAGTACTGCCATGCACTTTAGCCAGTGCAATTTGAAATTCTTTTTTGCATCTGAATCTGAATGATATTTATCCCTATTCTTATAGGGACGGCAACCAAGAAGGAGGCATTGCATGTACGTATCATCTCATGAAAATGCTCTTCATTTGATCCATTTGACTTTTAACAGTTTCCAGTTTCACACTGTGTAATAGACTAAAGTCCACTATCAGCTATCATTTAAAAAGCGATTGCAAAGGTTGCGAGAAGAGAGGAGAACGGGAATGCTGGCAAAGTTCATCAATATCATTATTATCCTGATCATCATTTTTTACTGCCGGAATGCATGTGTGCAGAAGTAAATAAATGAATAAGTAGTTTTTTAGTTAGTAGAGTTTATACTCGTTATAAACGTGCAGCAAGTTACATGTGTGCAACTGATATTGATATAGAGACTCTCAAAACATACCCTCGCCGTCACCTTTTCTTCAGTTGGATCAAGTGCGGCTACAAGTAGCCAGACTTTTTTTTGGTCGTGCAGGTCCATGTGAGTGCAGGGAAGACAGGGTCTTCAAAAAAATAATAATATTCTCGCCAACTTTTCTGATATTTTTTTTTATCCTTTCTGAGAATCGTGAACCGTTTACTTAAATTGACGCTGCTGAGGAGAAAGTGATTTGATTATCGTTCCTATCTCACTACTACTTACATGAGCACTCGCATTAAATCAGTGGGTATTGGAAAAACAATTCGTGTATTAGCCACCTCAAAAGAGCAAGAGCAACTTGCCCAGCCGTAATACCTACCCGATTCAAAGTTATTTGCTAATGTATTTCTATATAAACAATTTGTCAGTTCGGTTTCGTATGTTTATTTTGTTTATATGTTGCGCATACATACATTGGATTGGTTTGTAAGAGAAACTCTCTTAAAGTGAAATGTGGCTAGTTCTCGGATCCTCTTTTTTCTTGCTCCTATCCAGAAGAAAAAATTAAGGTGTGGATGTTTTTTTATACATTTTATATTAGAACAATGTAGTGGCAACAATGAGCGTAATAAATGTGTTTTGGAGCCCAGAGTCAGGAATTTTCTTATATGACAGCTGCTGGCGAGTTTCGTTCAGTTTCTTGAGGGATACGACGAACGCTTATTCAAAAATTTCAAACAAATGTACCTCTTACCCCAGTACTGCTACCACCACTACTTCTCAGCTAAGTGGTTTGCCAATTGCACCGCATCCTATTTTGTAACACATCTCCACAAACTCATCAACATTTACATTAGACAAATCAGCAAAAATGCCGTACGCATATACTCGGTCATTGAACACTCCAAGAGGGACCAGCAGGGGCATCAGCAACTCTGGCTCAGCCATGATCAGGGAAAGAGTAAGTTTTATGCTATATTGCTAATTAAACAATTTTCGCTGGACCTTTGGCAGTTCTCAGCGCTCATACTGCGAGTAACCTTTCCACACTGTTAAAAGTTCACAGTGACACGCCCATAAGTTGTGTAACGTGTTACACTTTATTTAATTTGTATGCGTAGTTTTTTAAAACATTTTTATTGTATGAAATATTTCAAATCATAATCAAAAAATACTTGCAACTTTTTGTGCCAGGCTGTAAAAACCCTTTTCCCTCGAATTTTCCTTTTCTGCATCTCGTAAATAAAGAAATGCGATAATTTATTAATAAGGACATTAGTATTCATAAAATGGGCAGTGGTTTAGGGCTATGCTGATTTCGTGAAATTCATTAAACTTTGATCTACGAAAAGGGACTGGTGTGTGATCCTATCGTCGTTCATTCACTGTAATCATGAGGGAGCGATAATGCATGCCATTATTGATTACGATATAGCATTCAGCCTTGCAAAGTGTTAAATTGCTGCTGAATAATGATATATTTTAAACAAATTGTATACACTTACTGTCTCGGCATTGGATAAATGTTTCATTTAGTTCTCCTTCCCAAAATATATACATTCTGCTTCCTGCAGAGCTTGTCTGTTGCGGTAATCCTCACCCTCCAACTTTTCTCTTCTGTTTTTAAGCAAACTTGAATAACTTCGCACATAAGACAGCCAACTTTTTTTTATTAATGTACTATTAAATTCATGCTGAAGTATTTTATCTGTTTAAGAAAGAGTCCTCCTACAAGTCACATCAAGAATTTACAAATAGGCTCCTTGTAATTTTTTTATGTACGATACTAAACGTGAATGTTACTGATGAGCCGTCGTGATCTGTCCTATAGATAGTTAAATCGAAGGTCGTGCGTTGACCAGTCAGACTGCCTTTTTTTACTCAATACGTTTACTGCACACATTTCAGATACGGCCTTTTGGCTTCCGGGAAAAATCTCGTCGTCATCCCATGAAACTTTATTACCGGAATGCGGTTTTCAAAATGTGTACCCAAGAGGATCAGCAGGCATATACATATGTCGGTAGAGTTTTAAGCGTAGCCCTTCATTCATAGTGTGTCTCCTTTTCCTATAAAAAAAAGTATATCCTCGCACTTGCGAAACCTCAGCTTCTCGTTAGGATTAGAAAAGGCTGTAAATAATGTACCAAGTAAAAACTCTGAAGGGTATAAAATAAAATAGGCAATAAAAATTGTACAAGAAGACAGTGCTAGAAAAAATGTCGGCAAGAGACAGAGAAGCTACACAGCACAAATTAAAAGGATGCAGAATTTTAAACATGTGTTCATTTGGCAAATAAATGGATAGTGGAGCTAACCATCTATTAAAAATTAATAATTACAATATAACCACATTGGATGATAACAGGGAAAAAATAGGGATTGGTGAGTGGTACATGGTGAGTCCTTTCATGGGAAGATCAGTCTAGACGCGAGCCGACACTAGTCATAAGAGAAAACAACTGTGAGCTTTTAAACTCATCACTATCAACAAAATGCTAAATTCAAATTCTCTGCAATATTTTATAAAAAACAGGGACGGGCAAGAAAAGAACTGGATGTGGAACTAATACCACGTAGGTGGGTGTTTCAAAGGGTGCTTAAATTTGAAAAATTTGTTTTGCAGAGCAGAAATTAAATGCTGAAAAGGAAGTGCGGAACCAGAGGACAAAATACAGGGAAAAAATAGGGATTGGTGAGTGGTACATGGTGAGTCCTTTCATGGGAAGATTAGTCTAGACGCGAGCCGACACTAGTCATAAGAGAAAACAACTGTGAGCTTTTAAACTCATCGCTATCAACAAAATGTTAAATTCAAATTCTCTGCAATATTTTATAAAAAAAACAGGGACGGGCAAGAAAAGAACTGGATGTGGAACCTATACTACGTAGGTGGGTGTTTCAAAGGGTGCTTAAATTTGAAAAATTTGTTTTGCAGAGCAGAAATTAAATGCTGAAAAGGAAGTGCGGAACCAGAGGACAAAATATTTCAATGTTCATACATGTGAGCTGGTGAATGGTGAATAAACCGAACAAAGTGAAACTTATGGAGAACGTTTTCTCGTGCTTTACTCTAAAACTGTATTGTACATGACTTGACTTTATAGGATTAGGGGCACATAAACAAAGCCATGAAGGGAAAAAATGCTTGTTGAAAAAATATTGTACAAGGAAGGAATTTTGTTTGCATAAATGAAACTTAAAGTATTTCGTTGGGATTCAGCACATGCTCATAAATTTACAACTGGGAGAATATGCCACGAACCAAAAAAATGTAATATTCCCTTGTTACTAGTACTCATTGATGGCAAAAACGGATTTTTTTCTCTTTTACTTTCCCTGAAAACATAAGTAAGTCTATCAACGCAAGTCAACAGCCGACTTGATTTCTCTTTTTTTTGGAGAAGAGCACACATTCTGTGCGCTATGCGTTCGTTTTTTTCAGTTTTATGGTAAAAAATGGAAAGCAGGAAGGAATTTACGAACGCAGAGAAAAACCACTCAGCTCTTCATTTCTCTGTTGGGAAGAGTAAGGCTTTCCAATCTTATGTCATTATCAACATCATCCACTGTGTAAAAATTCCTTTTTAGCGGGGGTTTACGCAAACACACAACTCCGCACTCCGCAGTCTGTGTGTAAATGAAACGGTCCGCATGTGAAAGAAAATGTAAACAATTACTCAAGCCGTTAATGTGAGTTATGTGGGTCTTCTGCACACTCTCCTCACACGCATCCTATGGCTTTAGCTCCTTTTAAACTCGCCAGACCGTCCACTTCCACCCTCCGCATTCCTCTTACAATTTTCATTTTATCCATGCAGGAAAACTCCTCTTTGTTTATAGTTCACATTAAGAAAAACTTCATTCATTCCTTTTGTATGACATGACATGACAAAGGTAATGGGGTATATTTGCATTTTTAGAGCATAGTCGAATCCTGCAGGGAGGCTTACATCACAGCCAGGCGAGGGCAAATGTTTGTTTCCTCTGTGACTCCTTTGGAGTTCCTTTTTTATGATGTATCTGTCTGCTAACAGTAAAACGGTAGAACAATCAGGAAGAAGGAGGAGGAGGAAAAGTGAAGGAGCGTTTTACGTTTCGATATGCATACAATTTAGAAGTCAAGCTGAAAACGGCGGTCCGTTTTAATTTTAAACTTAGTCTGCACTCACGTTCATATGTGAAACTGAGAAGGGTTTTCCTTTGCAAAATTTACGTTTTTCCTGTTGGCCTATGACATTTTTTGGGCTGCTAGAATATAAATTGGTATGGTAAACTTTTATTACGTTTTGGTGTATGGTGGTCTTGGAGTTGGGAGCATACTTAAATTCTGAAATTAGGGGAGTTGGGTGGAACGAGAATTTTACGCTGAATATTTCATGAGATATACAGAAATAGTGATTACTGAGGAGTATTATTTTGTTTGTTTTTTTTGACAGATGCTCAAACATTCAATTGGACACTATGGGTCTACACATGTCCCACTGCAGACGCAACATCCTCTCACCAGCTCGTCGCTGTCCGCTGACACTTCCATTCACCAGTCCCACCTGCTTCATCAAAGTATTATTGACCCAACCAGGTTCATTGAGGGGCCACCTTCCCATCCGCATCACACCCTTCATCACTCTCATTCACACAGTAAAAGTGAGTACGCCTGTTTGAGTTTGCAATTCTCGTTTCATTTGAAATTTACATAAATAGTAAGCTAAATATTTTCTGCTTATTATATCCTACTTTGGTGGTGTTCTTTCAACAGGTTATCTAGATCAGTCCTATCCAAGTATTCACAATCCTAGAAGTCCAGGGTATTTGGAGTCTTCAAGGATATCCAGAACTACAACCAAAGATGAAATCAGCTCACCGCCACCACCTCCATCAGTTCATCACCATCATCATGGGAGTGCCAGTAAACCGCCGATGAATGGTAGCATATACTTCTCACCTGGACAGCCTCCGGTGCCACCACCCCCAACGCATTTAAATGAGACCTCAAATAGTTCAAATATTACTTCCTCGTCGCATCCCCATGCTGCCTATTTTCGCCATGGTGTGCTCCGTTCTCTCTCCTTACTCTCTGTCCTGTCCCTTCTCCTTGCTCTCAACTCTCTCTACTTTCTCCTGCAGATTGTTTCTCCCCTTGTCCGTAAATACACAAGTAAGACCTCCACACACTAAACTCTGCACGCATAGCAAGCACTAATTAAAATTGGGCCATCACGTGAACTATAAAATAAAAATTATCACTCTGTTTAGATGGCGGGGAGATGGAAATGATGTACGAAGTGACCTTGTGCCTTTCCGCAATGTGCTTGTCCATAAACCTTTGTGTATTGCTTGTCACCTCGGCGCAGTAATTTTTTCGCTGTGACAGGTAAGTATACCAAGCGCGGTAAAATTAAATTCGTGCTAATAAATCTTACTCTTTTTCGTGACAAGTCTTAATTTTCGGGAGCCTCAAAAGCCATTAAATATAGCTTGCACTAATTGCGAAACTGCTTTATATGTTGTTTGCATTTAAATGCGTTATTTTTGGTAAATTGCAGAGGAGTCGCAGTTGGTTAGTGCTCACTAATGCATTCTCGCTAATTGCATTTTTTTAATATTTTGCAGGAACTCCAGGTTCAACGTCTTTCTTGCAGAAGGTGACTGTAACAAGAGGAGTCGCAATCGGCGGATTTTTTCTGTCAATTCCATTATTCCTATCAGCCATAGTCTTGTACACGTTCACGCATCTCACCTTCTCCCCACCTGCTCTTATTGCCACAGCGTGTGTTGGAGCAGCGATTATCTTCGGTGGCTGTGCGATGGTAAGAAATAGTCAATTCTATTAAAGAGAGGGAGACGAAGACATGTTGTTACCATAAATTTTGCTCGTGCAGATATCATGTCAAAAAGTAAAGTTATGAGAGCATTTATAAATAATTCTCGTTTCTTCCTTTTCATTTAGGTTCATCACGTCTTCACATGGCAGCAGGTACTATAAAAATGTCAGACTTCCAGATGAACAAAATTACTCTCTTAAAATATTGTAACTTCACCAAGAAGTTCAATATGGATTTAATTGCTTAAGAGAAATGAAAATATCTTTACTCATCCTCTTACCGTTTGCTTTCAGGAGAAGACGACGAAACGAATATCATTACCACAGCAGAGCATGTCTCCACCTGCAACTATAGAGCTTTCCACCCTCGTCTAAAAACAAGATCTCTCCTTGTCCTATTGAGCTGTTGTTCGTTCATTTACCTAATCACTAACAATATAGAGAAGAGTGCGAGTGCACACACGATTACATACGCGCCAGCTATTTATACACAAAATTGCTATTTCTTTTTAACAAGAGTGATGATAATGAGTCTTTTTTATTTATGTCCAAAACATTTATGACGTTTTAAAGTTTAACGGTAGTTCTCATTTATTTTCTTGCTGCTACACATAATATGCTCAATTATTATTTTTTTTGCTAATGGGTGCCATATACGCATTACTTAATTAGCATTCAGTAAGCAAGACAGCAACAAAAAAACTTTCTCTGTAATAGTGGTAGACACACAAGAACTCAAAATGTTCCTTTTGGATGCACCTCTGTGCTCCTCCTACGGACCAATGTTCATTTTTAAAATGATTTTTTAAATAAAAAGAATATTCGCAACAGTTTCCATCCTACATACCCTTTTTTGTAACTTAATTGCTGCCCGATTTTGTACAAATCTATGTAATGTTAGCTAGAAGAAGAAAATAAGGCGTACGCTTATATGTAACTTTTAATAAGTAAATTATATTTAAAAAATGAAAACTTCAATAAATGTAGTTACATTTATTTATATGTTAGCTGTGAACTTATCTAAAGAATTTAATAAAGACAAAAGGTTAAACGATCTGCCGCATATCTTTCAAAGGCATCTCAGCGATATCTCTTTGGCCTTCCTTCAACAAATTATTTCATGGGGAACTTATTAATTAGCACGATATCCCCACTTCGATTTCGTTTTAATTAGTTCGGATGTAATAATAAAAAGGGTAGGTTTATTAAAGGAAGGAATGTCTTGATATGTGGTATTCTCATTTTACAAAAAATTGTGTATTTTGCAGTTCTAGGTGGCTCATCTTCGTAACAACATCGTGAAAACGGAGTGATGCAATGTACAACTGGTTTTCAGGGAAATTATTTTTATTTAGGAGAACTAGTTTTATCGTCTACACTTTAAAAGGGAGCGAGGCAAAGTTGAAAGAAATTCCTTTTGCTGGCGAATTTTAAATCAACTTGGCTGCTTCTTTATAGAAAAAATATCCTCGAAACTTCGCTTTTCCCATCCCTTCATTGTTATCAATGCAGTATCAGTGTCTAACTATATCGTCACAATAAAAAGTGAACCATCACTTAATCATTTAGCATTCATAAAAATTATAATGACAAGACACTAAATTTGTCCGTGAATATTTTTAGAGCGCTTCTCCCTAGATCGTTGCACCTTTCTCGAAGAAATGTGTCTCATGTTACAAACATATCAGTTTGATAAAGGCCCGAAAAATAGAACCAGATCCGTAGAAGTTTTGCATATAAACTCGTTTTCATGTCATTCCGTCCAAACATAAAAATTCCATTCTTCTAATATTCAGCTAATGCTACTGCCTTCAGGATGACAATCCTTGGGCTTAATTTTGGTGATTTTATCGATAGTTATATTTGGAAATAAAAATAAGATACCTTAAATAAGAAACAGACATTTCATTTTTTTGGCTTGAATGGGATTTCTGGGATGACGAGAACTGGTTCACTTATGACAATGACAGCACTGCTAACATTTTGAAAAGCCTCTCCCAATCCCATCTCTAATTTACAATTTGGTAAAGAATACGGCAATTATTTAATCATTATCTTTGCCGTCTTATCATTTAAATTATCGATGCATTCAATAATACGGCACATCCCTAATCATCAAATCCTTTGATATTGTGCACCGAACTCAATGCAATACAGTTATTATAAAATATGCTCAAATCATAAAAAAAGTTGCATAATAAGTGTTGCATTGCACTTTGTTAGCGTAGACTTTTATCCGACTAATCCTTTCTGTGAGTGAACCGTTACCCGATCGAAATAAAGTCAGGTCAGGCAAGCTGCTGAATCACACTGTATTTGTCCTACATTCAAATCTCCCCTCCTACTCTTGCCTCCTGCCGTTGGGATATCAATGAAAAACTGTGTTTACTACTGACTTACTTTTTTTTACATAAAACGCAAACAAAAGACGGGAACTCCCCCTCAAAGATAGATAAAAAATTATGGTGAAAACTGTTTGAGAACAATACGCATCAGCAAAGTTCTCGTAAAAAGACGTCAGGAAAAGGGTAATTGTTTGCGCATCATGTGAAAAGATGAAAATGCTCTTACTAAACGTCTGTCGTGTAGGCACTAGGTGGTATAGTATACATTACGGATTACCTACCTGCAATTTACACTCGCCTGCAAAAACTCATTCTTGCCCGTGCAAAATAGGCCACAGGACAAATAAAATATGATGAACAGTTATAAGGTCAACATGAAAGATGATACAATATGATGATAGGGATGAAATTTTCATTACTCGTGCAAACTATGCATGTAAGTACGCTGCACTACAAAGTCGTGCTCCTTTGTTCGCTCAGAAGCGCAGCAGTCAGTGTTCTTCAAGGGTTGCAAACTGCAAACATGGGCATTTCATGAAAAAAAATACCGAGAATATCATGTAATACGAACGTACGGGGAGTAGTCGTAGTGGATCAGAAAATATTACTTAGAGTGTTGACGATGCTGATGAAGCTTTTCCTCGATATCGCTAGCAAAACGCTTAAATACAAAAACCAGTTTCATTGTCGGCTGTTGAACCGGGAACTCAGTGACAAAACAATAGAGTAAGCTTTTTTTAAAAAAAGTAAAGCTTACAACCAACCCTATCTCTACGTAAGAGTCGACAATCAGCACACAGTTTTCTTTTAACTACACGATACGTATTTAAAATACATGTTTTTCTCAGCGAGCATTTTACTTTAAGCAATAATGAGGGACATCCTCCCTATCCCTTTTTTACTGAGAGCAGTCGGTGAAAACATTGGTCAACGACAGGCTCGGATTTTTCAACCATTTTGTGTAATACGTTGAAAAAACACACATAATCAGATTATGGCATACACACGTAATTGACTCTGCAGGAATGACCTAGCCAGTCTCTGCTTGGCCTTTGGCGCAGAATCACTAAAGGAGTGTTGGGCCATTGCAGGCTGTTTTAGTAGCTGTAACTGTTTTCCCATTTAGTATTAAGGTAAAAGGACTAAAGAAAAATGAAATTTGCAGTAGTCCTTCTCTTTGGACTGGGCGCTGTCCATGGACAGTTTGGAGTCCCTCCTTGTAAGAATTACATCATCATTTACTACTGTGATATATAGCAATATTTCAGTTGTTGCATGAAAGTTTTACTAGTAATTTAACTAATTAAAAAGTTAGTTGGGGTGGAGGAAACCGACCTCCCGGACCAGGTCCAAATGGATATGGAAAACCGCCAGGAAGACCAGGGCCACCTTCTGGGTATTCCAGGCCGGATGGTCCTCCAGGTGGATATCCTTTGAGGGGGGATGGACCTGTTGGAAATCCATACGGCGATGACCCAATTCCTCCACATCCAGAGTCCAGCTATGATGCTCAGCGCCTTCCAGCAAAGCTGCCAATAGAAGCTCCTAATGGAGTGGTGGAAATTTACAATCGTGTTGTGGACGACTTGATCGGAATTCTTAAGAATGACTTCAAACGAAGAGACCTGGATCCAATGCCAGTCGTCATTAGATCAACACCTCCGGGTCCAGTAAGAGTTCCAGGATATCTTCAAAAGCGTCCTTTTAGACGACCAGGTGCAGCGCTATACAGATCCAGCGCAAGCCAAGCTTCATTGGATACAATGAAGTTGCCCACTCCTCAGAAATTAACTTCATCAAAAATCAAGAGGAATCGTAGGAACGCTCCCGGGGAAAGTAGCAGATTTGGCGAAAATCGCCCATCAGTGGAAGGAGCTAACAGAGCAATAGGTAAACTAAGCAAAGGTGCTATTGAGGATGACGAGAAGGAGATTTTAGGTAGAAATTCAAGTCTGCCTTGAGAAAATTTTCGATGTGCAAAACAGGTTTTTTATCAGTGCATTTATTGTGGATTTTTTTGTACGTTCCAATTGCAGAAACAACACCGAATTCGTCCACTACAACTACCACAGCAGCACCTGAAGTGTCATCCTCCGCTGCTCCATCCTCTGATGACAACGCTGCAGCAGATGAGGCAGATAACGCAAATGTTTCCGCATCGCAGGAAAAGTCATCCGAGGAAGATGGATTCATGAAAGCTCGCAGTGATGAGTTCTTCCCCGATACGGAAGATGAGGAAGTTGAGTCTCGCGAAAGAAAGGATAGTGTGAGTTTCCTTGAATTTATGCTAATTGATAAGTAAAATCTAATAATTAATTAATCCAAAAACTACATTTTTTTAATTTTCAGGGCAAAAAGAAAGGCAGTGAGAGTGAAGAAGATACTGAAGATGACGGCCGTCTTGAAGATGAAAAGGACGTAGAGAATCTCATGCAAATATACCATAGTCAAAACAACAAAGACAAAGGCAAGTACAAGGGAGGAAAGAAGGGCAAGAAGGACGCTAACCAAAAGCCAGTTGTAGTCGATCCATCCGAGGAAGAGGTTGAGGCTGAAGTAGAAGCTGATGCTGAGGCTGAAGCAGGCACTGAAACAGAACCTGAAGAACCAGTCAAAGAAAAAGAAACAAAGAATAAGGAAGCGACTGGTTCGGGGGAGAAAGCATTAAAGTCTGGCATCATTCAGAGTGAAGAGAACGAGGATGACGAGGACGATGATGATGATCCAGATGGAAGAGATGATCAGCCCGAAGACGAGTTCTCAGCCGAGCCTGGAACTGGTGGAGGGCAGCGTCCTAACGGAGGCTATTACCCATCTGGAGGACCACCAGCAGTGTAAGTCAATGTTTTGTCGGTTCCCGCTCTCTTCACTTGTTATTGTATTACCTTTTCGTAAAAAAGTGTTTTAAAATGGATCATATAGACCTGCCAAACCCAATGCTATGCTCACTGGCCTGAGCAACATTAAACGGGTGACGGATGTTCAAGTTAGTGTGGATGCTCGCAGTGCTGTTATCACTTCAAGGTAAGAAAAATGATTATACCTAATAGATATTGTAGTATATTTTGACCCACTGATATGTCAGGGATTTAATACAGAATGAACTTTTCACAGATTATTGGTTGGCCCAATTGAGGTTGTCATCAATGACTCATCTGAGCCAATGGAGAAGAATGTCAAAGCTCGCATTCCCGAACTCGAGGCAGAACTTCTCCTTATGGTATAATTACCTAATTTTAAATAGGTATTATATAGGTATATTATTTTCATTTGATGACATTTTTCTATTATCCTATTTTCCTTTTTGTACAGGAACGACATGGAGTTGTCTTCCTTCAAAGATTTACATTAGATAGAGCATATGGGCAAGATGTTGAGATCTCTGTACCAAAATCCAAGAAGGAGAAGAAGGGCTCCAAGAGCCCAGCTGGTCTTCCACCACCTCAAGATCCCAACCACCCCATAAATGTGGAGGCCCGTCGTCAGACCAAGATGGCTGCCCACATATCTATGGAAGTCGTGAAGTTGCTTCGAAGCGGAAATCTTCGATCCAATCTCATGAGAACTGCAACCTCTGCTATGAGCAAGCTGAAGTTGCCCATTAAGAAGTCAAAGTCTAATAAGAAAAAGTCAAAGAAGGACAAGGAAAAGGACAAGAAGGAGCCTAATGCTAGCACTAAGGATAAGGAATAAACTAAATTAATAATATATAACAAGGCATTTAAGTCATGACGAGGTGTATCGGGATTAATTACTAGGGGATTGGGTCTTGCAACATTTTAAAAACTATGCGGGAAGAAGTCCAAAACGAAAAAAATTGCTAAACTTTATTTCAATAATGTATCGCTGAATTCACAAGAAATGTGCAGAAATGTTCGAATAAAACTACGATTTTACCACGTTCAAGAAATCAACTAGTGGAGATCATCTAGTGGTTATTTATTTTTGCATAAAAAACAATGTACAATTATTGAACATTACATGCATACATACATTAACCACGTTTAAGGTATTAAGGTAATCCCATAAGTTGAAGCCAAGATGTACCCCAGAGAGAATAAATGGTCAACCTTAGCCATAATCATAAATGCAGTGAAAAAAATACACATACCTAGTAGGATATTTGTGCCTTTAGTTATGAGGAAGTAAATAATTTTTATTAAAATATGACGAATAGGTATATGACATGGCGAAAAATCAATTTCTTTATTCTAACTGGCTGGTTTGCTTTCTCATTTAGTAACTATCGAGTGATCAAAGTTTTCCAGGACAGTATTACGGAGATAAAAATTAATAAAATATTACTGACAGGATATGCCGCAATGCCACTTGATTTCAAGACGGCTCCGCAACTGTTCTTTAAGACAGACAGATATCTGATGGTCCTCTGTAGAAGGTACTTTTAATTTTTGGATAGCCAATCATATGGTTCTGCAAAGAGAAAAATTAAAATTAAATAAATCCTACTCCGCTCCGGTAGGAATCAATGTTTTAACAATGTTAGTTTCCCTTGCGTCTTACATTTTTCCTTTGTGACTTTAGAAATAATTTTGCCCGTAGCGACGTCCCTTTCTGTTGTTGTAATGCTCGTCTTCCTTACGACTTTCTTACCACCCGCAGCTATTAAAGTAATATACGTGCCGAATATTAAGTTTCGATTTAATTAGGTACTAATATACAACTGGGCAGGAATTCGAATGGAAATTAAAATCAGGTCATGACTGTACCAGATAAAGCTTCAGCCTCCTCTTCGGTAAGCCCGTCGTCCGCTGCAGTTGGGGCTTTGCTCTTCTTCTTCTTCTTGTTCGGATTTTGAATTATTGTATACTCGACAACTGTTTCAATTTCCTCAATTTCGGACTGCTTCCTTAATTTAACGTCCTTTTTCTCCTTCTTTCCTTTCTTCCCTTTTCCTCCACCATCATCTGCTTCACTGGCGCTTGCGGCAGCCGCCGCTGCCTCTTGCTCCGCCCTTTCTCTGTCAGCTTTCTCTTTGTCTGCCTTTTCCTTCGCAGCCTTTTCCTTATCAGCCTTCTCCTTGTCAGCTTTCTCTTTGTCAGCCTTCTCCTTCGCAGCCTTCTCCTTATCAGCTTTTTCCTTATCAGCTTTGTCTTTATCGGCTTTGTCTTTATCAGCTTTGTCCTTATCAGCTTTGTCCTTCGCGGCCTTTTCCCTATCAGCTTTTTCCCTGTCTGCTTTCTCTTTGTCAGCCTTCTCCTTCGCTGCTCTGTCCCTTTCTGCTCTCTCCCGCTCCGCTCTGTCCCTTTCCGCTCTTTCCCTTTCCGCTTTCTCCCTTTGAGCCTTTGCAGCCTTATCTGCGTCAGCACTTTCTGCACCATCTCCGAAAATTCGGGAAGTTGTATCTTTTACGTCTAGATCATGGACATTCATATTTCCATCCAAATCATCGAATTTAGTTCTGCGTTTGCCACCATCAGTTCCAGCTGCCAGCATATGTACAACTTCAGCATCAGTCATGTGCCCGATTCCGAGTACTGTGTATGCATCGAGCGGAGCACCTCCAGTAAATGAACTGTACTCTTCATCTGACGAATCCAGCCCTTTAAGATGGTTTAAGTAAAATTAAATTAGTAGTCATGTCATGTGTCATATGCATATGGGGAGGGACCTATTTACAAGTAGAATGCAGCTTTTCCTATTACGTACCAGTCTTTTCAAGTTTCTGGATAGTGGACATGCAAAATAAGTAAACCGAAAACCTTTAACAATTCAAGTGCAGATAATTCATAGTAAACTGGTACATATATAACAAAATGCTGGGTACCATTGGTCGACTGATTTTCTGTTGGTCCCAGTAGTAACCGGTGGTCCAGAATAACTTATTCTAAACACATATAATTAACTATAATGAAACTACAATTAAAATAGATTATAATGCGACATAGGTAAGTGCAAACCCTACGTTCCAAAACAACTTGGGTGGCCAACGGTAACGCATCCTAAGCTGAAATCTTTCAAAGCCTTTCCACCATTCATCCAAAATGTCTACTTTCTTGGGGTCTGAAGCAAACTATAAAATAATAATTATAATAAACTTAATTATCTTGTTCATTAGTATTACCAATAAATTCAGTCAAATCATAAAATGAAAAAATTGAATTTTTACGTATGCTTTCAGTGCATAGTAATGATCTGTCTCCCGATAGAAACCTAACGGAGGAATCAATCGCTAAAAACACCCAATTTTATTTATTTAGGAATCAGCAACAAGGGAATTGGAGAAATGAACTGATAATCATTTGAAGAGAAATACCCTGGGAAATGGACTGTCACTAATCATTTGCAGAGTCTTTTTTTTTCGAGAAGGCATCCCTTCGAAATTGAAATCGAACCTTGATTCCCTCTTCGGAGTATCTCGCGTCGACTCATTCTCATTGGAAGTAAAATCTGTTGGCTGTACGGATTGTCGTTTTGATTTAGGAGGGTCGGGTTCATCAACAGAGTCGGTGGCTATTTCATTCTTTTTTGGTTTCCCCATGATTGTCACACGGTAATAATTTCAAAACAGTTAATATTGCACAACAGCCGGCATCTAAATATTGAAATTCCTGTCAATAAGCGTAAAAGGTGTCGGATTTTTAATATTTTTATGTAAATGTCATTTGAACAAGTCAGAAACAAAAATTATAAGAGAAACAAACAGTTGAAATCTCTAAAACTAAAATATGAGTCCTCAAACTTCTAAGTCGGGATTATATGTATAGCAAGGAGAAGCTTTGGTATCTTCATAGGAACAACGACATTTCATTATATAAATATTTGCCCAGTCTTGAGAAGATGAAGACTTTCTGCAAGGAAAGTTCTGTACCTTCATTGCGATTTCCTGTTTAGCTTTTTGGTTTGCTAATTTTGGGTGCGCACCTTTTCTTTGATTGAGCACACTGAAGACTCTGGAGCATGTACTCGTAATGGTGAATACCTACGAACATGTCTACTGCAGACATTTTGGCTCTGTTTCTAGCGTTAAACTTGTAATGTTGTAGCTGACACCGCTGGCAAGAACATTGTTGTAGCACAGGAGGTACCTGAATCCAGCAACAGCACGAGTTAGGAGGAGGACGAGGGCAGCAGGTCTGTGGTCGGAGTTGGGGACAGCACTTACTGATTCTTTGACACGGGGGAGGTGCTTTTTGCGGTGCCGTTTGGTTCCTGTCAGAAATACAACAGCCAAGAAGTTTTGCCTGGATAGTTGGACAAGTCGGTGTGGCTTGTGGCATGTGACTTTTTTCTTTTTCAATGTCAAATTGAGTTGACTCATCGGTCTTTTGATGCGACTCCTGTTTATTTGAAGCTAACGATTTATGTCCTAACTGTCCTAAGTGCTTTGTTAAAGCATCTTCAGGATGAGGTACCTCATGATCTAACTGACTCTGACCATTTGGGTGCTCGTCTGCATTATGTCTTATTCTGGTTGATGTACGGCTCTTTTTACTTATAGTTAGCTTTTTTCTTGATGGAGACTCTTCTGCACTTCCGTTTGGGGGCTGAGGTGGTGGAGATGACTTTGAGCCAGCCAGGGTTAGTGAGGTTGCATCATTACTATTCGTCTTTGGTTGAGATTTACCTACGTTTCCGGAGATTTGCTGATTGTCTGCCTTCTGTGAAGTTTCAGGTAACATTTTTACTTCAGGTTCAGGTGCACTCGACGGGTCTTCCTTCTCCGCAGAGGATACGTCTGGTATAACTGTTGGAGGTGGTGGTGGAGTTTCTTCATTTGAAGAATCTGCTGCAAAATCCGTTACAGGAGTTGGTGGAGTAGAGTTTGACGGAGTTAGTGGACTGGGTGTGCGGGATGCTGGAGTAAACAGTGATGAAAGCAGAATTCCTGAAGATAGCTGTTTTGTGGCAGTAAGAGATGATTGCTGTTGTAGATTTGGCTTTTGTTCCGCAGCAGATTTATTTCTTTTCATTGTGCGATGGTGAGGATGAAATACAGGCATTTTGGGAAGCTTAGCTGCTAGGTTTGCTAGTTTTGCTCAACTACTAGTTAATTTTGATTAGATATGAAGAGATATGAACTAGAAATTTACTGGTGGCCTACGTAGGTAAGTGAATTTATTTAGAGAAATTTTCCCATGGAATAAAAACGTGTAGAGTCTCGAGTACGCATTTAGTACGTACTAATTAGTCTAATTGTAAGTAATAGCATGATTGGTGATTTATATACCAGTTAAGTACGCTGCTATAAGAAACGGTTATTTCGGAAGGGTTTCATTGGAGTCATTTTTAAGAAAATGGAAAATTGCACTTTTGTCCTGGTAGCTTGATTGGTTTTCTTAATTAAAGTGCCCCGATACACCGACAAAACGTTGCAACGCATTAAAGTTTTTTCTTTTTTCTTTTAAAATGTAGTTAATTATATAACTACAACATTATTTATGTTGAATACAAAAAATTAAGCAACATTATGAATGAGGCTATAAAGATTATTCAAGGGGAATAGGACGCTCGCGAAGACTACCTCAAAAAGCGTAGTTAACTTTTAAGTTTTGTCCAACGTGGAAAACAGACTTGATCATGAGATGGTCTGATTGTGAGGTCAGATGTTCATTGGGCATGTTTTTTCTCAAACAAAAAATCAATTATACGAGCCTAAGGCAATTGTAAAATCAAAATCATATTTTTATATGTATGGAGAACTGTTTTCCCAAAACGATAGATTTTGAAGATTGGCGTATGGATGTTCATGTTTAAACAGAATAAGGATTTTCCATAAAATACATACGAACCATATTATGATTTGGGGATGTTAACTTAAATATTAATGAGTGCGTTTTGTCATATTCAAATATTATACAGCTAATGTGGAACAAATGATTTCACAATATGGGTAACTTACTTGTGAACGTCGCAGATAAAATTAAGGATGATAGTGGAACAGTCAAAGTGCTTGTCAAGCAATTAAATATTTTGATAAACTTTTTGGCTTTTTACATTCTCTAATGACTGGTGATGTAGTGATTGTGACATACTTTCCTTAATTTAAATATGATTAGGATATAACGCGCAGTTCATAAATACTTGAGTCCATAGGTATTTGCTAATTTTCAATTTGAAGCGTAGTTCAAATACTCCATTGATGTATAGCTGGGTTTAATGTTTCTTTTTTTAACAAAAGAGCAAAACCTACGTAGTATATATAGAAAACGAGGCGTTTTCTCGTCAGAACCAATGGAATACGTTGTCTTTTACGTGTTACGTTGTACCAGTGAATTGATCAGGCATTCAAAGAGCCATTTCTGGGTATGCTACGGTAATACGAATTATAATCAGAACTAATGAGAAGAATTCTGCAAAACATATATGTTGTGGAATGCAATAGAATGAAATAAGCTTCATTAGCCATAATCATTAAAACCACATGCAGTTCGATCCATTCATAAAACCTTATCATTTAGAATGTGACTAAAAACCATTTCCTTTTAATGCATATAACAGATACATGCTATCATATTTATATAACATGATAACATGAAAATAGCAAACTTGCAAAAATATAGAGCCTATATTGAAACTAAAGTTGCGTGAGAAAGTGAGAACCTATACTAGCAACTAGTATATTCGGGAATAGTTATTCAGTTTTACTTCGAGTTTCCACAATCTACATATCAATGTCAATACTTGAAATGTTTAGACTTTACATACTATTTCTAATATAACATTTGCCAAATAGGAAAAAGGTGAAATGAAAATACAAAATGTCATTTCTGTCTACTGGACTTCTACTTCTTGGTATAATAGACAGAAAATGTTTTAACTGTTGTACTAAAGTTCTAATCAATAAAGTGATTTAATACCTTACCTAAAATAGCTCCAGCTCGCTCATGAATGAACTATTAAGAAAGGTCATACTAAATTTTTTGTCTATTTTAATAAGTAGTTTCAGGCAAAATGCAAAAAAATTATGCCAAGTTCACCATAATGCTCAGCACAACTCATGGAATTAGGAAAATATATGCCGTGTTGGAGAGGATTATTTATCGTTATGTTATGTGTACTTCGATACTAACAACATATATCATATCATACATCTCTGTTTGCACTAGGCGGAACATAAGTCATAAGTAGCTAGCAGAGCAAGCAAGTAGGAAACGAAAGTTTATTGATCCATTTAACATTTGTCGTGGTTCCACAGTTCCAGTTGTTCCTCTTCCACAATTGCTGCTGCCGTCTTGTCGCAGTCTTATTTTCTTTTCCGAATAATACGATATTAAATGCCTTTTAAAAAATTATCTTAAAGCCAAGGCTGAATATAATATAAATATACATTTGCTGAAAGCCCTACCAATCAAATAAAGTTCATCGAATTACTGAATGAAAGCTGGCTGCGAGTGAGCGCAGTTGATTCACTTAAGTAAGGAAAGGAAAGTATAACGATTAAAATGTTTCAGCTTGAGTGTGTAATACAGCATTGATTCATACAACGTAAAGCTACTAAGGTGGACGAAGAGAATAAGCAAGTGAATAGACAATACACCTGCACTTAAATAAATTAAATTCACTCCGACTATGAGGGAAATCAAGTAAGTGAAGTAGTCAGTAAAACTCGGAACTGAAATTCTGTGCAGTTTTCTATGAACACATGTGTCCTTGGCGGAATTCCTGCTGCTGTATTTCTATCTGTCAACGACAATGTACGTAGCTGGAACTGTGTGATTGCATTTCGCAGAATAGACAGAAAAAAGTAGGAAGGTGTTTTATAGTTTTCGTAAAAATTGTGCCCATTCGGACAGAAACGGAAGCTCATTTAGTGTTGAAAGTTAAATGAGTCAGTCAACAATGAATCAATTTAAAGTGAGATGAAAGCAGGAATACTTACAATTTAGTACTTTTAGATTTTATACAACTCTAGACGAGCATTTTACACTACATTGTGTGCACAACTGGGGCAACGTGATATCCTTAAGTAAAATTATCTGAATAATAAAATTACAGTACTCACTTAAGTGCAATCCTCAGCGTTTATATATACCTAGTATAGTATATTGATTTGGACAAAAAAACTTTTCGCAATGATGCATTATCTTTGATGATACAACGGCTAAAAAATTGGACATTCAAGATAATTTATAAAGATTGGGATTACCACTTGCAGTTGCATACATGCTTGTTGGTTTGGAATTGAGTCGAGTTGTCTATATGAAAAAGGACAACGCAAAGCTTCGTCAAGTGTCATTTACGACAAGGGCTTGTACACCTTACCTGTGTGCTATTGCAGTTCAGCAGTTGACTGTGCATTTTTAATTAGTGAGCTATATTTCCTGCGACCATCAACTAACTCTCAATAGATTATTTTTTCAAAATACGACATGAAGGATTTAACGGAAGAAAGGTTCACAAAGATTGTAGCTCTAAACCTTGTACTTGTGGCTACACTGCTGCTGCAAGTGAATGCATGCGATCAGAAGTTTGAAGGGTTTGGCATATTCTTGGGATCAAATGCACACTTCGGTCGCTCTAAACCAGGTACCGAGGCTAAAGTTCTGGAAGTGGTATACAATTTCTTGGGAATAAGGTGACAGATTAGTCGTACATAAAAAGTATATTACCATATTATGCAATACACTAAAAAGTGTATTTAGTAAA
Organism: Acrocyrtus sp. NNG-2020; assembly: GCA_027744115.1. Classification (NCBI taxonomy): domain Eukaryota; kingdom Metazoa; phylum Arthropoda; class Collembola; order Entomobryomorpha; family Entomobryidae; genus Acrocyrtus; species Acrocyrtus sp. NNG-2020. The sequence goes on from JAHZND010001187.1 coordinate 21,209, forward strand.
GCTGAAGCTTTTTTGGAATTAACCTGTAGCTCCTTTACATTTCTAGGTATTTCCGTACATCCTATGAGGAACACTTTTCACCGGAGCCGGACAAGTATGAAATCAACTGTACAGAATCTGATCCGTTCACATGCTCCTGGATAAATGTTCACAGATACATATCGACCCTTCCTGATGCTAAGGTATTCGCGTCAATTTGGAGTCCTCCCCACTACATGAAAAATCAGTATTATCAGCTAAAGCGGGAAAATGAGCCGGCCTACTTTCACTTCATCAAAAACATCACCGAATTACTGAAGAGCGATTACAACATCGAAATCGAGAGAGTGTCACCAGTAAACGAGCCTGAGAATGTGTTTGCCCCTTGGGACCATACAAACATGACACCGGACCAACTTTGTAGAATTATACATTCCTATAATGATCCACTAATTTCCATATGCCCTGAAAATTCCTACTTCTGGATTTCCAAATTATTTTACAATTTTCAAAGTATCAACAACACGTTAAATTGCAGTGCATACTGTGACATAATGGCCACCCATGCTTACGCCCTTAACTTAGATTTCGGGTCAAATAATACATTCCTGGCGTACTATGATCTAAAGGCATACGACAGAGAAACCAGCAATCCTATATGGATGACGGAGGTCTCAAGCACTTATCGGAATGCAGATGAAAGTCAAATGCAAGAAGCTATGGATTTGGCAACTAACATTATAAACTTTTTGGGGAAAATTTGTATACAACGTTATTACTTCTGGTATGCTTACACACTGGGCTACTCTGGAGAGTCACTGATTTGGGGCGATGACGATGGGAACTTGGTTTTTCCAAAGAAATTCTTTGTGTACAAGTCATTTGTTAATGCTAGCAATACAATAAATGGCGCAGTGGATGTAAATATTTGCGACACTGAATCCACCCACACACCAATAGTGCGAATTGTTGAAAATCTTGATTGCCTCCAATTTGGAACTGAGGATAGGATGTTGGTAAACAGGGATGTGGAATCAAGACAATTAATTGACCAGAGTGAATGTAAATCACTTTGCTGTACGACAGAAGCAGATGACCTGACATGCACGACAAACTCAACCCTGCGAAATACAATACCGGCTAGATCAGTTTGTCATTGCGTATTGAACACACCGTCACTACTTCAAAATAACATACTGTAACTTTCTGATTTGTGATAATATCTAAAAAAAAAGTTTAAAGTATGTAACTGTAGGTTAATGTTATCAATATGGCTCAACAATGCACAAGTTGAAATAAAAAAAGCTGAGATAAAAACAAACTTCTGGTGGCGATGATAATTTGACGTCATGAAACAATAAAGAAAACAATCGAAACTTCAAATTAATAAATTCCGCACGTACATTCCCACGTACAGGTTTTTATTTAACGTATTTCTATAAAGTATAAAATGAAAGAAAGGTTGAAATGAGAAGATCAGATAATACTCCACTCCCAGAAATTTAACTTTAAACCATACATTTGACATATTATTATCCTGTGATATGTATATGTGTGCATTGTGGAATGCATCTTTCTGTTGCGTGTGCTTGTTTACCTTGTCCTCTTGGTGTCAGGATTGTGGGCGATGACGGTGGCATAGTTTCCAGAGGCCCTAGCAAGACGACCACGATCACCAGTTTTCTCCTCCAAGTTACAGACGATGGTACCTTCGGGCATGGTTCCAACAGGCATGATGTTTCCGATTTGGAGGGTAGCTAATAAAGCAATACATAATTAAAAACTTATTTCCTTTCACTTGTATACATAATTTTACAAATTAAAAACATGACATATCTTCATCTCGTACCTTTCTTGCCACAGTACACAAACTGTCCTGTGTACATTCCTTCGGCAGCTATGAAGAGCTCTTTCCTCGTCCTAAACTTATAGGGATCCCTAAAGTTTACTTTCGCTAGAGGAGCACCACGGCCAGGATCGTGAATAATCTCCCTTACGACACCCTTAATGTAGCCGTGTTTCTCGGCATAATCCAAATGACGTAATTTGGGGGCTCCCTTCCTGTGCTTGGTATGGGATCTGAAAACAGACCCAGCACCCTTCCTCTGCGCTCTGATGACACGACCCATTTCCTAAAAAGTAAATTATTTGTAATTAAGAAATGAAAAAATTATAACCGCTTGCAATTTGCAAAACACTATCATTATCAACTGCTCTGTACACACTACCAATTACGATCCAACTTTTGGCTATGAACCAAATTTTACTAAGCATGCAAATAACTTAAAATTTCGAACTTTCGCTACTGATCACAACACTTGTTTTTGTAAAAATTAAATTATTTTTGTAATTCAAATAGCTTTTCAAAGAGCGAGGTTGCAAATCTCCAGCGTCTGCTGCTTACTGCCATTGCATTACAAGGTCTACTTTGCAGCAGTTTTACCAAACGACAATATAAAATTAGCAAACTATAAAATGAGCAGTACACACTTGTAGTAATCACTTTACCAATTTCTACAATTAAGTAAAATAGTTAACTTACGGGGAATGACACAAATCAGTGACGAAATCTACTAGAAATTAAATATTTTTCACTTCTCCACACTACAGCCGATTGATCCGGCACCATACAGAGTGCTTTTCGCGACAGAATGCTGCTTCCAAAGCAAGTCAAAACCACACACAGGAATCACTTGGATTAGCCGGTTCTCAGCGCACATGAGTGAGGGAGTCTCATAGTGCCCCAGTTGCGGGAATATCATACCTGAAGCGGCTTCTTTGTGCTGCTAACAAAATACAGACTAGGCAGAGAATGAATGTGGCTGCTTTGTTTTGACTTTTAACTCTTTTGATATCGGATGGCGAAAAAGTGAAGAATAATAATTTATTGTGCATTTAACATTCGATTGCATTTATGTGCCAATAATCTTCAAGTTTGTCACCTGTGCGTTTAAGTAAAAGTTTATGCTTTTACTCATTGTCAATTTCAAAGATAAATAGTTGTCGTTGCCGTTTTGTGTTGTGTGACGAAATATAACGAAGTTAGCTAAAGTGCGACTTTCTTGTGCTTTGGTAAACGTAAAATTGCAATTGGAGAGACGACGATGCCTGCGGAAAATGAAGATAAGCCTTATCACTTGAATCTCCCATGGTAGGTCCTTGTATTATTTATTAATTCATACATAATTTTAATTTTAAAGTATGACAAATTATAAAAAATAAGTTATACAGATTCCATTCCACTATGACCAATGAAATGAATGGTCAAGTTTATGACATAGACATATGACAATCGAAGTCCGTGTAAATTGAGCCAATAAAATTAAGGTCACTTACAATACCTACTTGTTAATACTAGTAAGTAAGTGTAAGTAATTGCACTCTCCCAAAGTGTCCTTTTCTGGTGAATGATGAAATGAAATGAGTTTGTATTAATCATTAAATAGTAGTTATTAAAGTATATTGATATATATTAATACTAAATATCTTTTCACTATTTAACTTATAGGGTGGAAAAGTATCGTCCTCAAAAATTGGACGAGCTAATTTCTCATGATGAAATCATTTCAACGAGTAAGAACATCGAACATTTTTATTTTGGCGCTTACTATTAGTTTAGTAGTGTAAAATGTAGAAGATTTTATAATATTGCTACATACTTCTATTTATATTTATCGGTGTGAAGAAAAGCGATTTTGTAGCTTCTTGAAGAAGTAAAGAAGAACTTAAAAAGATTTCTGTTTTAATAAATGATAAATACTCGTTTTATCAATAGTTAAACGGTTCATAGATGTGGAGAAACTGCCTCACCTTTTGTTCTACGGACCTCCGGGTAAGTCAAGAAAAAGCTTTTGACGATTTGAATTTAGGAATTACCGTTCCAATTTTCAAGCATAAATTGATTTTTTAAATTAAGGAACGGGAAAGACAAGTACGATCCTTGCATGTGCCAAGCAATTATACTCCCCAAAGGAGTTTTCATCTATGGTGCTGGAACTTAATGCGTCTGATGATCGAGGTATTGGAATTGTTAGAGGGCAAATTATGAACTTCGCGTCAACTCGTACAATATTTAAATCCAAGTACAAGCTAATCATTCTGGATGAAGCTGATGCCATGACTGGAGATGCCCAGAATGCTCTTCGTCGAGGTTAGCGGAAAATGTAGTATATAAATTAGAAAATATAATTAATATAATACGTATATACATATTCGCCGCACTCTGACTCATTCTCCCGTATCAGTTAGTAAGATCTAAACTGTAATTGTGATTATTCTCTTTGTAGTTATCGAAAAGTACACAGAAAATGTCCGATTTTGCATCATTTGCAACTACTTGGGGAAAATCATTCCAGCGCTTCAAAGTCGTTGCACACGCTTTAGATTTGGACCTTTAAAAACCAAACAGATACTTCCACGTTTGGAGTTTGTGATAGAAAAAGAAAAGTAAGTCACAAAATCAGAAGTTTTTGAATCTCTTTTAACTAATGTACTAAATTAGAGTAATTAGACTTAGACTGAAGAAATATAGCGTAAGTTAACTTTAGCTGTATTTCGTCATTGAGTAAATTACATATACATACAAAATTGCATGTATTTAGTAAAATTGGACATACACTTCCAATTTTATGGATTATGCTCACTTTTGATAATTGTGCTAATGTACTTTCATTCAGTCTGGAAGTTACCGATGAAGGCAAGCAAGCTTTGATGAAACTAGGAGAAGGAGACATGAGAAGAGTCCTAAACATTCTACAGAGCACCGCACTTGCATACAGCATTTCCAGTGACCCTTCTACGACTGAAGGAAACGATTCTGTCACCCTTACACCAGACCACTTTTTCCTCTGTACTGGTGCTCCATTGCCGTCTGATATTGAATCTATCGTTAAGTGGATGCTTACCCTGGATATTACCTCAGCTTTTAACAAAATTCACCATTTGAAAACTGCGAAAGGAATCGCATTAGCTGATATTCTCACTGAAGTTCACAGATACATGGAAAGAATAGATTTTCCTCCTACTGTAAGGATCTACTTGTTGAGGGAACTGGCCGAAATAGAATATCGACTAGCAATTGGTACTAGTGAGAAACTGCAGTTAGGCTCCCTAGTTTCGGCATTTTATACCGCTCGCAATCTTGTTCAGGATAACATGGATGAGTAAAAGCGCCAAGTTACAAGTTTAGTATGATCACTCATCAAAATTTTAATTCAGTTACATTTAAATGAAGGATACGTGTGGCAACGCGGTACATCAGGTACATGTGACAAATATCGCTGAAGTATTAGTGAGAGATTCGATGTGATGTAAGAATCGTGAAATAATTTTCTTTTATATTCCATTTCATAGCAATACTGTCAGAATTGAATTTTAGATTCGCCAAAATGAACGTACATTTTATTGTCCCATCATTCTTTCTCAACAGGGCATAGTCTATAGTACAGTTACTGTTTGTAAATATTCGAAGGACGTAAAAAATAAATAATAAATAACATCCATATGTATTGTTCATACCAAGTTATTAACATTCCATAAGAATACATAATGGTTAGGATTCCGTAGTTTACTTTAACGATATTCGCCTGGCAGTATTTCACGTACGGGTAATTGTTGGGTTAGGTGGACTAACTGTTAACGGTTTTTACATCAGATAATTGCAAAATTTATTGTTTTTTAGCCTGGAGTTCAGAGTCGCAATGCACTTCAGTATAAGTATCTATTCAGTTTTCAAAGTTTTGAACAGATTTGGTAGTCGGAGTAGAAATAGAAATTCTATTTTCAGTGGACACTAGTACGTAGAACACTAAGGTAATTTACAAGTAGCAGATGGGTATTTCAAAATAACTGGATAATTTTGTAAGTATATACTACAAACCATTCCTGGAGTTTTATGGGTGGTTAAGTTGTTAGTAATGTTATTGTTCGCAACATTACCACAATTACTAAATCATACTGACATACAATTTTATGCGTAATTTAATTTGTAGATATGTACTCCGTGTACATATTACGGTTTCAGTCTTGCAAAAAAGCCAACTCTATTCTACTAAGGCTGCTACTTACTACTTTTAGACAGGTGGTACGGTGAGGCAGATGCAACATAGTCTACAAACTTACACTTTGCAGTTTGCATTGCAGGCTACATACAAAAGCAATACATATTTGATAGTGATATTCAATTTCCTTTACAAAAACTCTGGTATTTTTGCAGTTTTGCTCAAAATATTGTGCTTACTGTTAGTGGTTTTAATATTTAAGTTCCAATGTTCTGTACCGTATGGGTAAAGTAAATTTGGTTTTATTTATTGTGTTTCTGCAATAAAATTGCGTTTTTGATTCTTTCAGATATACATATTGTATGTTGTATGTAGGGTTGATAATTGATAAGCCTCCTTTCAAACTGTACAAATTGGTATGAAACCTTTGTACGCAACGTATATAAAATAGGTATACGTATACTATCAGTTATCAGTGAAGACTGAACAGTGAAGTATGTAATTCAATTTTTACCAAAATTGTCTTCTTTGTTCTGCAGTCAGCAAAACAAACAATGACTAGATTAAAGTTTTTTATACCGAACTTTTACATTTTCTTTACAAATTCACTCTTTCACATTCTAAATTGTTAGCGTACAAGTTGTAGGTATCCTACATTTCTTTTCCTAAATGTACATTTAGATTCAGAGTATTTTGTATAGTAAAAGTACTTGATAAATATAACAGAGGAACTCTGTTGGTTTAGCTAACAATATATAGCTACAGCTAAAATTAATAAATTATATACACATAAATATCTCGATTTGCTTACAATGTTTTAGGGTCACTTTTAAGACCATCAATATCCAATAATCAAATTCAATGAAGATTACTGTAAATGGTAAATTATAACAGTATCCATATAGGTATGTTTTTGTATTTGTAGTTAGTGGTAGTCATCTAAATACTACTCAAGTTAAGTTATCCGTTTACATTTTTAAGTCATGGTCCAGGTTAGTACGTACAAATAAGTTTTGTTATATCACGGAGAAGACCGGTTTTGGCAGAGTGCAAAAGTTTGCAAGATCTTAAACCTTCATATGAGCCCTCACAACAGAAGCAAACCTTCATACTTCATGCCGTACGTATATTTGGTAAAATTTAGTTCAGTTACAATAGTACTGGACAGCGCAGGGCACCGCGAATTCAAGCTTTCCACAATCTTTAACGTAAAGCTGTGACGATGTCATTTGTGATTTTTTCCAGCTCCTTTGACCTTCCGCAGTTTCTTGCGTCTGAGTTCTCGTAAGTAGTAAAACTAGTGGCAGATAATTTGCTTGAAGGCATAATGGATTCCGCATACGTAGAAGTTGCTGATGGACTTCCGTTTCTTTGACCTTTGAATTCCGTGACCATCCATTCGCTCTAAATATGCAGATGGTGCCCATCCCTCTTGCAGAGTGTCTGAATAGCAGGAAAGTTCATTAAAATCTCGAGCTACACACCTTTCTTCCAGTTCTTGGATATAAATAAAGCAAAAAATCCATACCTCCTGCAGCGTTAGATGTTTTAACAAACCACCAACCAGCACATCCAACTTTCACCAATGAAACGATGTCACCCTCCTTTACAGAAATTTCAGCAGATCCCATTGCGCTATAGTCTGCTAGGACCAAGTATTTGGTAGGATCCTCTACGTGTTGTCCAAGACCATATACCGAAACATTGGAATCTTGGCCCGTCATATTAGGCCCTAGCGCGATGGATTCTTCTTCATCGCTGTTTGATATTTCCGAACTCCATTGTTCCTCGTCTATTTCGCACTCGGCAGTTCTACTCTTTGGCCGTTTAGGATCACCAGAATCCCAGGAAGAAACTTGTCTCAGGGGTCTAGGAAAGATTTCACAACTTTGACTTGTGACTGACAACGTGACAACTACAGCTAAAAACTTAGGTATATGAAAAATTGTTTCGTTTGGCTTTCGTTTAGTATAAACAAAATCACATACCTATGCTGGAGATGAGCATTTCTCCATCCATTCATGGTTACTCCTTTATTTCCCATCATTCGTTGTCTTTTTCCAGCCGCAGTGTGTGGAATACTTGTTGTGATTATGGTTTGTGAAACGGTTGTAAGATTATTGGAGGCCTGGGATTTAGTGGCACGTAGAGATTCCAACTGCTCAAGGAGCAACTTCTTAATTTCCTTTACCCACAGGTCCTTCAGTTCCTGTGTCTCTGCTTGCAAAACATACACTTTTTGTCTACCGTTCACCCAAATCTCAAACTTTCGTGCAGCTCCGGATCCCTTCAAAGCTTCAGTTAAGCCGATTTCAGACATGTTGAGCTTGTCCTTAAATTCATAAGCAGAGGCTTTCTTTTTACAGATTAAAACAGATTTTTGGTACAAAAACAAGTGTCGCTCATGTCCTTTAATTCTGAGTCTGTCTTTCTTTGTTTCAGTCCAGAGAAGAAATGATCCTTGTTGAAGTAAGTAGCCCTCCTCTATCAGCTTTCCCTGCAGTAGCAAAACCGCAATTAATTTAATTACATAAAATCTAAGCAGTTTCTCACATAAGAAACTTTGCTTGCACAAGGAAAACTAAAGTTTCCTCTAACTCACTTTGTAGCCTGTTATTCCAAGTTGATGCATTCCATCATTAACACAACGAAGGACTACTAGCATGCACTCAAGTGCTTCAACTAGCTCATTAAACCCTTCACAGCCCTCCGAGTTCCTAACGAGATCCTTGAGAAGTAGATGGTACTTCGTTATCCTTTGCACAGGCTTTAGGAGATATGCGCCCAAGGGCAATTTGTGACCAAGCCGATTACGACACGCCAAAAACCAGGGATGATCTTCTCGTATCTCTTTGCGGAGATTTTCTGAGGCAGGAAGTAGTTGGCAATACTGACTGTACATTGACAGAAATTCTGCATGCTGTAATAGCAAACAAAAAGGTAATTTAAGTTAGCTAATCTAATGGATGTGTTGCTTTTATAAGGAATATTACGTCCATGAAATTTGACGTTACCCTTTGAATGAAGCAAAGTCCAACTAGTTCCACTGACTGTATGCACGCAGAGAGATCAGGAAGAAAGAGCTTTGCATGAAAGGCGTGAATTTCTTCGAGGTTGCAAAACAACACAGAAACATTCCTAGATGGCTTTGCTTCATTTGACTTGGTAATAATTGGCTGTAATTGACTAGGCAGTAATGACTTCAAGGAAGGATTCTCCAGTTGCCCATAATATCCCTGGAATGACAAGTAGTGGGAAATTATCATATTTGTTACATTAAGCTGAATCCATTTCGCGTTTATACAAGGGTACACATTTGTGATGCAACTTACATGCAATACATCTGCGATTTCCTCCACATAAGTTCTTTCCGTTTGTAGTAGTTCATTCAAAACGTGCCCTCTTTTCACTCTTTTAATTTCCCAATTCTCCTCGTACTTTCCACCATTTCGAGGGTTACCGTCCAATGACAATGATGAGCTTCCAGACCTCAGACTTGAAGAGGAATAGTCTTCTACTGAGAAGTCCAATTGGGAAGTGGACTTGGCTGATTTCAGTTCGTTAGGAAAAGTTGGATTCTGGTTGGCACCAGTGCTTGAACTTGAGACTGACCCTGGAGTACTTACAAGACTAGAGCCTGAGCTTCGCCGGGATTTCGATTTCGTAATTTGCTGAACAACGAGTGATCTTCGTTTGGCACACATTAGTTGAACATCTTCCACTCTCTTTAGAACCTATTTTAAAACAACGCAAAAGGAAATATTGAACATCGTAATGTGTGCATCTAATTTAGGTAAAACTAAAATCAACTCAAACTTACTTGCTTAACTAAAGTTTTTGACTGAGAACTTGAGGGTGACTTGAGATTTGTTTTAAGACTTGTCAACTCATCAAGCATGGACTGAATTTTATCTAAGAAGCTATCTATTTGAGAAAGTATACTCGTTCCAATTTCCGGACAGTCTTCTGAGCATTCCGGGATAGGGGAAGTCATCAAATCCATCCCTTCCGTACATAGCTTATTTGCCTGCATAAAAATTATAATGAATAAATTCCATTAATTTTTTCCCACGGATATTGGAATTACTTCTTGCAAAACAAATAAATTGCTATAATCAAACCTTCTCAATAGTAAACTGAACTTCACGCCACTCCTTCTGCTTTGTAATTTTTTCTTGAATTACAGATCGGAAGTTAGATGTGACTCTAGCTAACTCCGCACATTTAGGTTCAACAGTATCCACAGCAGAGGGATTAGTGTCAACTATTTCTCGACCGAATTGCTCTACTTGTATAGCTCTGCTAATATCATCAGTTGTAGATAGCTCAAATGACAATGTTTCAGCAATAAGCGCATCGGTGGCTTCCAAATTTTCTCCCATTTCTGCCAAATCGCTAAGTATACGAGTGTTTGCATCGAAGATAGCCTATTCAATAATGATATTACATCTTATTATGCAATTTCTGGGAAATATATTTTTTCTTTTATCGTACAATTGAATTAGGTTAATTACCTGCAGTTCTCGAAAGTCTTGCTCAAAACGTCGCAACTTTAAACATTGTTCCAATGTGTGTTTCTCCTTCAGCCAAAAGTCCTGAAACAGTCTCGACGTCTCTTCAATTTGTATGATAAACCTTTCCACAGATATCACATTAATTAGTTGCGTGGAACTATTTGCCCTGACAAGATTTCCATGAGCGCCCTTCACATCCCCATTTCTTGAAGATTTCCCTGCTTTCCTTTCCGAATTTATACTTTGTAGACTGTCGGAGTGCTTAATTCGCTTGAGCAAGTTCTCTCCATGTTCTCCCGACTGAATTAAATTTGTCTTGAGGCGGTCAAAAATGCTTTCCTTTTCTTGAATCAATTCTTCAGTGGAAACTACATCGTTAGGATACTCCAGATCTTGGAATGATTCCGTAAAACTTTTGAGATCTTTGGAGAGAGACTGGAGAGCAGTGTAAAATGCTTCAACTTCAGTTCTCTGCTGAACCCATTTCACTTTGTCGTAAGACAGGTATCCTCCCAACTCTGCAAGAAGCTGTGACGGTTCTACATAGGAGCCTAGATCTGAGACGTTATTACAAACTGTCAGTCGAAACTTCAGATTTTCCGTTCGAAATAACTTAGTTGATACTTCAGAGAGGGCTTTCTGTATAAATCCAACAGGTCTAAGAACGAACACGCGATGGATCAGTCCGGGAAAGTAACTCTGCAACATTCCATTTAAACATGCATTCATCATTTCATCTTCTACTTGGTAGTACACTACTATTCACCTTATTCACCTATACGCCTGAATAAGTGAGTAAGCGGAAGTGTAGCTCTGACACATTAAATAACTCCAAGCAAACTTTAAAAAGGAAGTTTTGTATGCGGTGTTTACCGATATTCGCATAAGCGTAGTCTTTACGGAGTTCCACTTGTCATTTCGCCTGTCTATTATAAGAACAAAGCCTAATTCCGCATCTTGCATTCTGTAGGAAGAGGAAGAACAAGAAAAAGAAAACTTACTCTCCCGCCTCACACGTCAATTAAAGCAACTTTTTAGTAGATTGTTCCAGCACACCGTATCCTAAACTCTATACTTACGAGGGCACTGAAGTGAGGTATATCATAAGGCGTCTATAGTCATCATCAGCGAGAAGGTGAAAATTTCCCCTATCAGGGAATATCATGATGTAATGGTCTGATCTTGACTTCGCTCCGGTCAGAATCACGTACTCCTGATAAAGTAGGTTAGCGACGGATTCCACACTAACCTGTGCATATCCATTTTCCGGGGACCCGGGACAACTACTTCCAGTCTCCATTGCCTCTGAAATTCCAAGAATTACTACGTGTCATGATTTCCAAAAATATAATGATGAATTAGTGATGATGATGACGCAAAAGTTGCAAGCATCGGGATAAAGATCTGATATAACCTTGTATATAAATATTTAGACCAGATATGAAAAAGGCTAAGACAAGACTCAGACTGAGCGAAATTTCGTGCTGCTCAAAATTATACCTATTTCTGTACCTCAACAACATGCATTACTATTACTAGGAAATAAGAAAACCACTCTATCAAACAAAGTTAAGTAATGGAGCTGTAAAGAATGATTAATGAAATCATTCCCATTCCTCTCCCCTAGTGAGGTCATACTGTATAGTAAGTATAAGAGAAAATTGATTTTTTTTCTCCATTCCACTTACAAGGTCCACACTTCTAAGGAATATAGGACAAGTTTGGTTGCTGTCGAACATTTTCTGGTGTTTTATCGTTAACTCCCATTCTGTGTTCAATGCTGCTTTTGATGGTTTAGCTAAATACACTTTTTTACTACATGTTATAGACGCTTTCAGCAGAAAAAGTTTATCTTTCTTGCTTTCCCATTTATATTTTAATATAATGCATCCGCAACCTACGAAAGCACTTTTGGGAGTTATTTTGAACTGCCTTCTCTGCCCTACTATCCAAGTGTAAAGCTGTCTGCCGTCACACTCTGAAAATAAATTCACTTCTCTAATTCATGGCATGGAAAACAAAGTGATATCAATCAGTTAAGAAAACACACTCCAGCACCACGCTTATATACATGAAATGAAGCAGATTGGAAATGAAAGGGGATATTTAGCAATACACTGCAAAAAACAAAAATAATATATTTCACAATAAAACACGGTCAGCGGTAGGATGAATGCAACTAGGTTGTGTGCTGCTGACTTTTGCGTAGACCTTTCTTTTTAATCAGCAAATATAATATCAGTAACTAAAATTGCTTTCCTGCTTAGACTGGAATCGATTAATAGAGCATCCTCTTTAATTTTTCATAGTATAAAATGCGGTGCTGGCAGTGTTTATTTTCTGTTTCAGTGTTTAGCTAGAAACCATACTATAATTGCTAGCAGCAAGGCAGTAGTGCTTTAAAACCTGAATTTTTATTAGGCATATATAGAAGTTTTCCACTATGTGATCTAGGTGAATAGTGAATAATGCGAACATTTTATGCAGCCCATCGTGCTGCACGACAACCCATGAATAAGTAAGTGCAGAGGAATAATAGGGATACTTCTTGGGTCTAGCTGCAAACATGTAAAGTCAATAGTAGCACTTCTTTTTTAGATGTATATTTCCACCAACTATTATCAAATCATGCATTGAATGATGCATTTAATCCGTAAAGAGCTGAATGGATTTAGATAGGGATTTTTAGGTTGAGCCGCTATGTAAATGAGTTCCACTTCTTCTTATTGCCAGCTATATGCTATAAGTGGTGCCGCTGTATTATGTGCGCTCGTAGCAAAAAACTGACAAAATGCAACAATGCGCGTATAGCATACTACTCTTGTGTCTTTAGTTTGGGAGTTGTGGGCCAAACTTTGTTCAAAATATATTTCTCCTCCGTGGCCAACAACAGGGAAGAGGAGAGCAGGTAACGACGCAGGTAAAGCGTGTTGTAAATAGGCGGTGTAATTGAAAACCATGCAATCATGCATACTGTCTTATTGTAATGACATGTCTTGCATAGTGAATGAAGTTCGTTCCTTTTCTGGTTAAACAACTGAAAACTGATATGATAGGGGATTGTGCCTATGTATGGCGAAATTAAGCAAAATCATTTCCCTTTCTGTGCCAAGCTTTGTTCCTTTCTATCATTAGAGTGTTTTTCATGTAAAAAGACACAGCAGCCCAAGCCGCCTGGAACTTCCAGGCTTTCTCATATTGCGACACCGCTGTGCACGTAATGTGCTACGTGCACGGTGGACAATTTTCTGGAATTTTACTTTTCCCATGGTCCGGTCAAACCTACATGAATATTCTAAATTGGCACAAGCTGGAGTCTTTAGTTGGCACCCGGTGAGCAGCCAGCAGCAGCATAGTAAATAGTAATCCTGGCATGCCCATGTTTCGTTCAACATTCAATACTATGTAGCTGATGCCATGAAAAGAACTACGTTAAACTGAGAAAAACAATTAGTCCTTATCTGCAGTAAAAAAGCTAAATGAAATGAATGTCTATGTGTTCGCACGTACACGAGCGCGATGATTAACTTAAGAAAGAAACTAACCCGATTCAATTCCGTGTAGCTCTGTCTCTTCCAGTCTATCTAGACAGCCGCAGAACCAGTGGTTACTGGCTTCTGTAGCGCTTTTTAAAAAGCGAATCATTTTTTATAACAATGATAGATTGGCACAAAAACAGATCAGAATTGCATTACGCCTCCAAGTATAATTGGCCGTTAACGCAATTTCACACAGAACACTCTAATGTCAAGCTAATTAGAAACATTTTCATCGCCCATGACTATTCTTCCCTTTCATTTTTTTCATTTTTTATACACAAAACACAATTAGAGACGAACAATTAACCATAGGGGCGTTGGAAAGTGTGGAGAATGCCATAGGTAATTTTTATTGCTTCCAGTCTCCACTCCAATCGTTTTTCATGTCCCTTATCATTACTGCTGGCAGGGTCATATAGTTTTTAACGATCAGTAAATAAGTACAGATGAGGAAATAAACAGAAAATTGTAGGCTATGTTTGCAGCACACACATGGAGCACTTTAGTGGAGCAAAGCAAAAAGGTTTATCAATACTGCGACACAGTTACAGTTGCAGAGCACACATAGCAAATAATCAGTTCCTATGAAAAACCGTGTGATGATGACAATTCTACAAATATATTTGTAATTTACACAAGTTTTCCTTGTTTCTGGTTGATCTCCAACTAATAACTGCGCTACGCTCTGTCCTGTTGTAAAGTCGTGTTTGTGATGGATGCACAATTTATTAGTGAGCGACAGAGCCAATGCCATTTTCTAGACTTGTGCAAAAACATTCCATAAAAAGCAGCATTTTTGCCTAGCTCTTTCTAGACTGTGATAACCTACCGTAATTGGAAGGCTTTTGTTATATTGTACGAAAGAAACTGAAGGCATAATAACCATTAAAGGTTTTTTTGTCCCCTTTGCGTCGCACCCAAAACTGCTGCTGAGGTTTGGCTTGGCCTGTCTACCTGTCACTATTGTTGGAATCACTGATTTCTGAATTCTGTGCAAAATGGGCTAAGCCCAAAATCAGAACTTGAAAACACTTTTCTTACATCAATTTCACGTTTACCAAAAAATCTACAATGAATGAAAGATGAAAAGTTGTTTCAATTAATTTCGCTGGTCTTTGACAACTAAATAAGTAAATTGCTTTTGATTACAATTTGTGTAGCTACAATGTAACTGACAAGCCTATTTTTGCACTTGCAAAGTGGACAATCACGGCACTCTAAATTCCAAACAATGGTGATGTGATGATGAAGTAGAGATCTTTGTGATTTCGATGCTGCTCCTACTTCAACTATCGCACACTCCAAGCCAATTTAAAAAGCCTCTTCAGTAAAGCAATGTAGAAAGGACTCACTCCCTCTCTGATAACAGAGTAAAGGTATTTATGACTCCGAGGAAGGATAAATATTATCATTTTAACTGAGCTCATCTTTGCAATTATGAGCATTAAGCAATGAGTAATAAAACCCATTGTAATTATATCCACCTCTCCTCGCATAAACAATCTAATTCCAATTTCTCATATAAAATGATTCATTGCTTAACCCTCATGCGTCAAAAACAATTCTCCGACTGAAAAACCAAAAATAGAAGCGTATTCATTATGGGTAAATGTGTGAGCAGTTGAGCTCTTGAGCTGCAATTTATTCTGCATTGAAAAGTTATGGAAATGAACAAATCTGTGCTGGTGGGCGGTATCATGACTATTATGACATGCTTAGTTTGTGCATGAGACACAAATTAAAAACGAAACAAGAGGCTTCTTCACACTTTTGCATTCTATTATGAGCAGAAGAGTGGTTTGGTTTGTGCGTATCCTACAAAATGAAAAAAAATAGTGTGTACAGCAAATGCTAATGTATGTACATTGATACGTGAATAATGAGACTATTAATTTACCCTATTATCTTATTTCCGCATCCTTATAATGAAAATCCTACTTCACAGTGAATGGAATGGGAGCGTGAGCGTTTACTTTGTGAGCATATTTTAGTAAATGAAAAATGCCTTTGTTATCATCAAAGCTTTTTTACTACTACTTTAAATCGACATCACCAGAAAATAGACTGATCGTGTCCGTTGAGAGCATTTTCTGGGTGATTATCATTTTGTCGCAAGAGTCTCATCCGGCATCCGAAAAATGAATGGGGAAAAATAATTTTTTTTCTTGTCTGTTGTCTGTGAAGAAATGCTAATCGAAAGTAGACGTCAAGCCGTTTTTGTCTGTCTGAATAATATCCATAAGCATTATATTTTTTAAGAATGGGGGAATCTGGGTCAGAGGAACGTAGTCATTGTGATAAACTTAACAGTTTTGTGGGATGACATCGCAAGCGCAAGTAGCAGAAAGCTGTATGCGCGACTATCGATATGGATAGAGTACATTTTGATGTTTTTAATGGATAGTTTCATTTCTTATCTATATGTGAGAAATTACTAATGTTATTCATTTATTATTACAATTTATACTAATTTTTAATGTGCTGCCGCCACGAGTAAATTGCTTTGTACAATATAATGTTAATTCGGCATTTAGAGGATTTGCCAATATNTTTTGATGTTTTTAATGGATAGTTTCATTTCTTATCTATATGTGAGAAATTACTAATGTTATTCATTTATTATTACAATTTATACTAATTTTTAATGTGCTGCCGCCACGAGTAAATTGCTTTGTACAATATAATGTTAATTCGGCATTTAGAGGATTTGCCAATATCAAGTGGTTTTCTAGGAAATGCTTGAAAATGAAAGTTTGCATGTGTAATTGCATTAGACATCTCCTTTGCCAATCGAGCGTCGCACAATGACACAATCCCTACGTGTACTGCTCGCTATTGTAATTTCTGCGATCCTGCATGAGAAGAAGGAGAATTAAAAGGGACAAAATAGTGTGCTCCACTCACCTAGTAAAGCTGGCAGACTTCTCCCAAGTGCTTTCTTAGAACTGTAGTAGTTTGAACTTGTTCTGTCATTCACGCACGAGATTGCCTAAGCCAGTACCATTTTCGTACTGTCCAGAGGGATTCTCCGAACAGAAGGAAAACTGGAATGGGAAGTCGGAAGGCGTCCCAGTTGAGTATATCGGTGAATTCGGCGTTCCTGTGAAAAATTCTCCGCAACTTAAACGATTCCCAACAGCTCCTGCCCCATAATGAAAGCCTATGCTGGCTGTACTGCCGGCCGTACTATTGTAACTTGAGTAACCAATCCCACTACTTCTCTCACTTGGACTTTCACATGAACCGGAAGAGTAATGTTTTACACTGTTACTGGAAAAGTTCCCGGAGGGAGGGGCTGCGCCTACGTTAAAATTGGTCGCAGTACTACTTGTTCCACTGCTGCTACCGCTACGCCCGCCACCAGCAACACCATTACCGTTGTTGCTCTTGCGTCGAAAGACAACTTGACCTGAGTTGCTGTTGGCACCAGCTGAAAGTGACCTGGTTGGAAATTCTCCAGACACTGTGGCACATGAAGGGGTTGGCGACGGGGGTGCAACGTATCCCACAGAGGTTGTTTGTGCTGGAGCACTCGAGTCCGTTTCCCCGCTAAGGTTGTTGAAGCCGTTAAAGAACGCGCCGCTACTCCCCGGACAACCTTCTCCGGTGGGTGAGGCGGGTCCCACGAACACAGAATTGAGAGTGGATGAAACACTTAGGTGCGATTTGGGAAGATTTAAAATGCCCGTCAAGTTTTGTCGACTGAGTAAGTTGGTAAATGAGAACCACTTCTTTGGCTTGTGCTTAGAGGATCCATGGTACATGCCATTACTAGCGCCAGCAATATTACCACCACTGCTGTGTAACGAGACTGGAGATGGAGGGTGATCAACGGGACTGGTCATAACACTTTTACTGCCATTCGTACTAATTTTAACAGGAAAATGAAGATTCGCAATGTTAGTTTGAGAACGAAATCTTCCTAGAAATGCAATCCTAGTATGCCTACCAGGTCCACTTCCTTCTCGGCCACTATTACAATTTGAACTAGAGCCTGGTATACGCATACGATCTGCTCGGTTGCTACCACCTCGGCTCTTATAATTATTTTTCTCGAGAGGGGCTCCCCTCTTCTGCGGAGACTGGTGGTGGGTGTTAGCACTTATCAGATGAAGTTTAAACGATGCAGATCGCCCGTTGTTGTTATTATTATTTGAGAAGGAGGAATTTGAGGAGGTTGAGCTTCTCGGTGAGAATTTGCTGGCTGTGGGATCAAGAAAGAATTTGCTAGCCGAGTAACCATTATCCCCGTTTCTCTCGGATGGTGATGAACCGATCCCACTATCTTCATTCTGTTGTTGGTCATGCTTCTTGTAAAACTGTTGCTGGCAGAAGATGTGCGTGTTGGCTTTCGAATAACTAGCTGTTTTTGTTGTAGTGGGGGGAGCAATAATACTCTTATATGAGGGCTTCCTTTCCTCTTGGTAGCTTTTGTGGAAGCGAAGATGGTCACGCTGCAGTTGCTCCTCATGGTCCTCTGCTTCGAAGCATGAATTCTCGGCCATTCACCGACACTTTCTGCCTTTTCGTAACGCCAAATGAACAGTATTGGTAGCTTCCTAGCATTAGGCTCCTGCCTTTTGCTAATTATCCTGCAAGAAACAGCCAGAGAAAGGATAACATCGTAAATATGACTATGATAACCGCGAAGAAGCGATTACATAATAATAGAACTACGTGTGTAATCATCCTTCTATACATCATATAAAGTAGGTAGTCCGCTATGGCAGCCTAGCCTAATCCTGCTCCCAGCCCAACAGACCGATATCAAAATAACTGCAAATTACCCTTCATACATTGCGAACCTGTCTAAAAACTCTGCCGAGCACACACTTAACCTCGAACATTTCTGCATTCTCACTATCAGAAGTGTATAGGTATTTACTATTTATGCGCTGCTGCTAACATATAGTACAATACATGGCGTGTCTGCAAGTCTGCATCATACATCATTATTGCAAGTCGTTTAAGTTCAAATTATAACTCACTCTTGCCAATAAAAGTTGTACACGGTTTTTCTATTTTGAGAAAAGGGACAAAAAGACAGTTCGTAAAGCTATCCATCATTTAACATGAAATCTGCAAAATTACTTAAATTGTTCTCATAAAACTTCAATTTTCAACTTTAACTTCAAGTTTAATATGCTACTCACGCACAATTTGAGGGAAGAGAACGTTGTACATATTTAGGCCCTTAAAGGTCAAGCCATACTTTTTAGCCTGTCAACACTACGCAAACTGAAAGTAAAAAAGCAGCAGCGGCGGCGGTTTTAACGATGAGAACATGCACCATGAATCATGCATAAGCCATTCAGAGCTTTTAAAAAATATTAAATAATTTTTTAAATGTTTTACGAACTACATCATTGTCTGCATGATTCACCGATTAAAATGTCTATCAGACAAAATAGCAACTTAAAATATAAACAAATGTGTGCCTAGTGCAGTTGCAATTTGCAATAACGAGTCTGTATGACTTCACTTCACGGTACATAATGACCGTACTTGTCAGGTCCATCCCATGGCTAATTCTGAAGTAGCTTGTGGTTAGAGTGGGAAGAATAAAAGATCCCGCAGGCAACGACAGTGGTCATAAATAATACGAGGTTAGGCACTTGATAAAGTCATGCTTATAATTATCTGGTAATTACTCATTAAAGATATACTTTAAAAAACTGAATGAAAGTTTTCCCTGCTTTTATTGAACCTCCCATCGCAAAGTTATATTTGTATAAGAAAAAACTAAATTAGAATCCGCCAAGATACTGATAAAATTGTAGAAATATGTGCTCTGATTGTGATTACTACACAGATATAACTCATTTACATTTTAATACTTCCGTTATTTTCATATAAATCACGGTATACAAAGGTTCATTATAGATCCCATGTTGATATAATATCACTTGGCAAAAAAAATTATGCAGTGTAGTGTTCCGAACCGTACCGCTCCGATATTTATTACTGCCATCAGCCATTGTCTTCCATAAACTAGGAGCTGTTGAAATTACTGTTATCACGACAATAGCATTTATTGGTCATTGTTTTAATTTGGGGGTATAGGTATCCTCAGTAAAAGAGAAAAGTTGGTTTATGAGTTGCAAGGAAAGCTAAATTCGAAAGAAAATAGACTACCTGTCAACAATGTTTAGGGAAATGCTTGAAACGTGACGTTTAGAATGAATGGAGAATTCACTCCTTCTCGTTGTTCCACTGTTTCATTAGCACAATAGCAAACGAAAAGAAGGCTATAGGCTCTGAAGAGTCCCTTCTGCAAGGAGAAACCGTGTGAATTTGTGAGTTGAAGCGAGGTTCAACAAGAAATAAGACAATGAAGAATCATTTTCAGCTAAAAGGCAAAAAAGTAGCCTCTTTCGATTTTTATCGCGTTTGGTCATGGCCAACGTTCTCAATTACAACTACTGAAGGAGTAGTAAGAGTTGCAATGTGCAAAGTACAAAGCGAGTCTAATCAGATTCATTTGTCAATTCAGATTTTTTATTATGTTAAAACTTTGATCGATTTATTGTGTATCTAGGTTTAAAATGATTTTACACTTTTTTCCACAATGCAGATAGTGGCAGACAAGTTTCTTACAAAAATTAATTCCTCAATTCAAGGCTAAATCTCCTTTCTATTCTTACATGTAATATGAAAATTGCCGATGCACGCATCTCACCCAGCACAGTTCAAAAGGACTTAAGATCTGCATCTCCTTAGTTTCGCTGAAGACATCATGTTAAGTGTCGACGAGAGTCGACGAGAGAGTGTGCATTGTGCATGTAGACAAGTGGTCAGCGTTCGTAGGAAAAAAATAGAAAAATTAGCAAGAGACTTAGCAAGTACGAAGGTCTCTAACCTTTTTTCGCTTTCATTCCTTTAGAACGAGCACTGCCACTTCCCAGCAGTAATTATATAGGGAGGGTTAGCAAAAGAGATAATTATTTTGTATTAACCTTATTATCGACACTGTCATATAACATTTATATATTTTTAATGAACGAGTTGTGTGGGAAAAGTCGACACACGTGAAATGAAACACCCCCGCGCACCCTGTGATTCTGCAGTCGTAGTCATTATATGATGTAAAACATTGAGAATCAAGAGCAAGTAATTTTTAGTACCTACAAAATTCTTGGCTTTTATCGTTTTCTAAGGGCTTGCTGGGTGACACAGCCTTCTTGTAGGCAGTACTCATCAGTTATTAATGTGAACTGATAATGGTTTATTAATTACGTCCATTCCCATCGTTAGTCTAGTCTCAAAAGGGTGCATCCTAATTAGAATGGACAGTAGCTAAACTAGGCTTGTAAAATTATAGTGGAATGTGGAATTCCACATTAAAATAGTTTACCGATGCTATGTGATGCTATGTTTCCTGGCCAGAATACCACGGAAGCAATACAATTAATTCCGAAGTAATCCAACAGTTCTGGTTTCTTGTACTGTGTACTTGCGTAAAATTGTAACAATGTTGCATTGTGTTATGTTAGGTAAGTAGTGTGCAATAGGATGGCACCATACCAAGAAAAAAATATTCAGGAAATTTGAAACTGTTTTTGGCAGCATTTTGGCATTTTTTATATAAAAACAGAAAATGCTATAAAGGAAAGTACACGATTTTTTATGGTTTTCCTTACAGTGTACTACTCAATAAGGATAATAAACTGGTACGAGTACGACGAGAAGAAATACATAGTAATTCCAGCAAGCGCTGAATTATGTCCAGCTTCTTCCATGCAGTTGAGTCTCTATGACTTGGTACACAATTCCCAAAAAAAATAGTTTTTGGAACGGGGTTGCAATTTCTGCATTCTTGCTAGCAAATACATTCAGAACAATGAGCTGAACTAGAATAACTGGACAATGCAACAGTAAAAAAGGAAGGGGAAAGTTATATTTATAATGTTGCTTTTTTTCTGTCCATGGTTTCAACTTGATAAAGTTTATGGACTGCTTCACCGTTCCTCATTTTGGTTCAGCGGCGGAATGGTGCCAGATACTTTGGACGCAGACAAGTTGCTTTTTTGTAGAGCAGTGAAAGGACAATCTCCAGCAAGGAGGTTTATATACGCCTCATGCACAAAAACCAACTTGAGCATTGAACAGTTTTTTACTCTTCAGTATATTCTGGCAGTCAAGGCGTAAGCCAATACTTTCAGCTTCCAGTCTCCACGTTATTATCCCTATGACAGACAAGTATAGAGTACGCAAAAGGAATAAGAAAAAAAATATCCGTACAACCCGGCCAAATAAATATTACTCCGTAAAACTATCCTTTCTCCGCACTAACAACGTATCAACATATTATGTATCAGTTTTGCTAAAACAAAGTATATTCTGGCAGTCAAGACGTAAGCCAATACTTTCAGCTTCCAGTCTCCACGTTATTATCCCTATGACAGACAAGTATAGAGTACGCAAAAGGAATAGAAAAAAAATATCCGTACAAGCCTGCCAAATAAATATTACTCCGTAAAACTATCCTTTCTCCGCACTAACAACGTATCAACATATTATGTATCAGTTTCGCTAAAACATTACAAAATCTAGTCCAAAAGTTTATTGCACCGTCTAGTCAGCATGTAAACCTAAGAGTCTCCAATAAAAGAGAACTGTCGTTAGTAAAAAAAGGGGTGAAAGGAATTCTAAAGAAAATGGAATTGACAAAAAAATGCTGTGCTACTCAGATCAGAAGATATTTTACTTGTGATCTGCAATGCAGCACGCAATGGAGAATTAGAAATTGTTAGTTGAGTTGCATACTAATGCTGAAGGCAAAGAAGAAAAAAATTCTCCAAAATTTAGCTGCAGTGTGCTATAGTACCGGGCGGGTTGGAAGTGAGGAAAAAATTCTTTTGGTACAGCAACAACCCATATTTTCCATGCTCAACTTTCATCCAGTGTATTATCTGCATAACTTCTTGAGAGTGGACTCTACCCTGTGTGTATTTTTGTGGAGCTGGAAAAAAAACTGGAAAGGTACCTCAAGTCAGGGATCCCAACTCTTGTTTGTGCTCAAATCTAACAAGAGAACTAAAAGTTTTATATGCGTCTGAATTCATAGTATTTCCATATTTCCATTTTAATTTAATACCCATCACTAACAGTCACTCTGTAGAAGTAATATTACTCC